>PVHY01005478.1:0-30395 GCA_004024945.1 Uropsilus gracilis
AGGTCCTGGCATTTTCAACCAGAAGTGCGCAAAGACTGAGGTAAACCCCATGAAGCTCCTTGAGGAGCAGAAGTGGGGCTCTATTCTGTTTAAAACATTTGTGAGGGTGTGGACTCTTTCAGTTTAGTTTTTTTCCGTATTATCTGTAAATAAATCTCTTGTCTATCCTGGTTGTTAAGTTTTGATATCTGAGCAGCTGTTGCGCGATAGGAAGGAGGAATTTAAACGGGGGTGTCCCTATCCCCCCCATAACAAAATAATCTTGATCAAATAATCTTGATCTTTATAGAAAATATGCAATATATATTATCATTTTTTCAACATGAAAACTGTGCTGCAATAATCACTGAGAACTGGTGTGATTCAAATTAAAGAGAATGAAATAGATGAGAGAGGTTTATTGAATTGGTGGCATGTAAAGAGATTGGCCTAAGTTAATTTAGACATCAATTTCCAAAAGTTTTTGCCTCTCTCAGGCTGCTTTGAGGTATCTGTTCCATTGATTTCAATTATATCTTACAATATGCTAGCTATAAGCCTTATTACACTAATTTCAACAGCTCACTGCATCTGTTTTTTCCCTGCCACTAGACAGCCAGCTCTAGGTTACTACATATTATTTCGACTTTGTTTACATTATATTCCCAATACTTGCACTGTTTTTGGTACACAAAGGTCACGTGAGGACCCTGAGCCCTGCAGTTGGTTCTCTTTTATCCCATAGTGAGGGACTTGGGGATATGCATCCCATATGAGTCTTATCTGGGTTGGCTAGCAAAGGGTTTGGGGATAAGAGTCTTACCTGGTTTGGCTATGAGGGGCTTGCCCTATAATGGGATGTTACTGGCTGGTAGCCAATGATGCCATATATGGTTGGTTTCTGGCTTGTGGCTGATTTGGCTCTTATATCCACATAAGGTTGGCTCACATGACCCTTTCCAGATGCCTATTTTTTCAAAAAAAAAAAAAGCTGCTTAATATCCACTAACAAAATGGTTATCGTTTGGTATTTAGCAATAATACTATGCAATAAAAATACTACATTTTTATGATAATTTAAAAGATGGGGATTTAAAATTAATATGGTAAAAACCTGTAAAACTTGCTATATTTTTAGCTTTTCTCTCTCTCTCTCTCTCTCTCTCTCTCCTTTTTTTTTGAGACTAGGTCTCACTATTTTTGCCCATGGAACCTCAGGCTCATGTTTCCCGTGGTACAGGCAATCCCACCCTCAGCTTCCCAGGTACCTGGGATTACAGGAACGGACCACCACACCCAGCTATTTTTGCAACTATGTCTCTCTGTGTTGCCCTGGGCGGACTTGGACTGGGATCCTCAGGCCCCACTACAACTCCATAAGCTTTCACTTACAGGTATGCACCACCATGCCTGGCATTGTATTTAATTTTTTTAATTGTAAAATCAAATGACTTTTAGTAAGTATTTTATATCTTCTTTACTAATACCAAACATTTTTTAAATTAAAACGACTGCTTTTATATCTAATTTTTATATTTTGCTATTTAAGAAAAAAAATCTTTGCTTGTTCTTTCATATTTATTAAAAATTATGAAGTACATTTAAAATAAGTTGTTTTAAAATGTATATAGATGCAACATATCAAATACTAAATAACTGCATTAAAATAAGTTTTGATTTTGCTCTTGTACATGAATCCATTTATTTTGTCATAGATTGAATTCCTCAACAAAAACTATTCTAATCTGAATTCTTCTTCAAACTTAAAATTATATTATCCTTTCTTCTTCAAACTTAAAATTCTTCTTCAAATTTAAAATTATATTATCCTTTTATTATATTATTTTCATTTTGTTGTTATTTCAATAAAACAACTATTGCTTTCTAACTGCAAGATTTTTTATAACTGTCTTTGTTATATGTGTTTTTTAGTCATTGCTCAATATGCATTGTAGAATGACCTTATGCTGAAAGAATATTCTTCTCGAGTTAGCACGGATGTAACAAGTTTTTTATTTTCTTATTTTTTCACTGCAGAGTGAGACTTTGTTCTTTATTCTAAATTTGTAGCCTAAAACCTGGGGTCTAGAGAACATGAGTAATTTTCAGGGAATCAATGAATCATTTGAAATTGCAGTGAAAATCATGAATGGATGTTCCATGCACACTCAAATGTAGTCTAACTGTAGATGTGATCAAGTTATCCCAGGATTTCAGAACATTCCAAAATTAAGAAATAATGGACCGAACAGATCTTAAAGGTGCTACTTCAAGGGAATTTTTGCATTCTTTTTAATATATCATGCGATCAGAGTGAGTAGGACATAAAGCTTTTATCTTTTCCTGGAATAAATAATTCTGGTCTTGTTTTAGAACAACAATGCTGAATTTCCTTTAAAATAATCCAATCATCATTACTTCTGTTGGGTGCAGAAGTTTATTTATCATCTTTTCTTCATATTCTACATCACGTTTATGCAACTTCAGATATATCTAAAGTTTCATTGCATTTGGTAAGAATTCCCTTTGTAAATGATATAGATTAAAAAAAAAATCTGTGCTACAATGTGAAATAAGTTGTTTAAAGTGAAAGGCATTTAAATTTTAAAATGAAATAATAGTTATCTAAATATCCACCTATTGAAAAATGAAAAAAGAATGGGTCTACAAGGACTGATGCTTAGTGATATGAGCCAGACTGTATATATTTGATAACTGTTTACATCATTATCATTACAAGTCTAGTTTTCATGTATCACTATATGTTTGACCCATTTAACTGACTCCTCATCACCCCTGGAGACCAATTCAGTGTTTGCTTGCTCTGCTTGACTCATTTCACTTAGCATTAAAAATTAGGGAGAACAGATAAATATGTCTCCAAAGAAGATAATGCAATGTATATTACTTTTTTTCTAATTGAAGTATGTATTTCTAATCTTTTTTTCTTTAGTATCATAAAATAAAATTCATCAGTGTCCTTTAGAAGTGGGTGTCATTTTGGACTTATTTATCAATATGAATTCTCTTGATACTATTCTCTCTAGTTAGTTCTCAGAAGTTACAGGTTCACATAGGTTCACTTATTCCCTCCCACATTTTCTCTTGATGTTTGGCCTCTTTGATTTCCCTATATATTTACTGTATACTTATCATATTGTCCTTTTTTCAGTTTTTTACTGTTTAATAGGGCCTGCTCTATATTTTAGTTCTGCATTCAGTTATACTGTAAGGTAAAACAATTATGTTTTGTATTTGCAATGTACATTTAATTTAATCTATGAAAGCAATAGCTTGTCAACATGTTGACTGTCACTATTTAGGTCTTTACAATTTTGTAAGCATCAAGTTTTTTTAAATGTTTTTCAATTTGCTATTCTCTGGTCAGTTTACTGTTATTGTTTTTCATTCTAGCCCTTCTCTTCTGTGCTTAGTTGTCCTTGACTGCCTGAACTTATTAAAGTCTCAAGGATTCAGAGCTGTGCAATTTTAAATTGCTGTTAAGCATTTAAAACTATTTTCTTTAAACTATTTAAACTATTTTCTTTACATTTCCTAGATATTTGTTTCATTTATTAAAAGAGAACTACCATTTCCTTAGTTTTATATAATCTGTTTGAATAATGAAAGTGATTCTTAATTGTTATAGTTGTATAGTTTTAAGAGAACAGTTAGTCTAATTTTTGAGATTATTGTTCAAGTAATAACACTTTTTTACCTAGCTCCTCTGAACTCAGCATCTCTGTTTTACCATCATATAGCTTAAATATCATAGCTTGTTAAAGGATCTTATGGGAAAATTGGTGATGCAATTTTTCACTCTATAATTCCAAACTACAATTTGGTAAATGCTATGCCAATTATTTTTTTAACTCTAAATGCAAAATACTGACTATTTTTCCATGCATAATATAAAAAGTATTTAAATACAGTGGGAGGGAATAAGTCACTATGAAATATAAATAATATTTATGTGTTAGAAGTTCATTATTTGGCATTTTTAACACTTCAATAATTGCAAGAAGTTAATGAAATATTTTTGTCTACTTCTAGATAGATACAATGATGGAGATATTTTTCTATTTCAAAATTTATTATTGCAATTAAATCATTTCTGCATCTTACCTATAATTTAAATTGTACTATCTAATTAGTAGTAAATGTTCAGAAGGTGTTAAAAAGGGTGGTTAATATCTTTAATAGAAGAAAAATAACTTTTTATACGTTCACATCTAAAAACAACACATAAAAATATTTATAAGGAGGAGGGTAGAAAATTGTTTTTCATTGACCCAAACAATCTTTTCTCAGCAGTTCTCATCAGTGAACTGTTGCCTCTTAGCACATTGTCTTTCAAGGTATTTCAACCATTTCTTTTTACCTTTTTTTAGAAAAAATATATATTCCAACTGACAGTAGTTAAACTCTGTATAATGATCAATGCCCACTTTATCTTAAACAAAGATTACATTATCTGAACAATGACTTTGTTTACTGATAGATACCATTTATCATTTTTCCTGAGATTTTATGAGCAGGTAACTATACCTGTGAATGAAGGAATATTTGAAAGAATTCAACCTTTGATTTTACACTTTGTCATTAAGAAAAGATGGTATATATGTCTGTACAGTTAAAATCATTGTTGAAATGAAAATTTTTTCAGTTCATATGACAAGAAAAATGAAAATAATGCATTCTCACAAAATATATTTTAATTATGAAACCTAACTATACATTTTGCATTTTACATAATGGTGTGCTGGTAAAGGTTTTAAAATAATCTCTTCCTGTAGAGGTGAAAAAAAGTCTTGAGTGTAATGTTTGTTAACTTTTGTAGTGAAAATATTTCCATGGCTGATTTCAATCTGATACATGCTTACACTGAATGCAAATGTAGCAGGAATATAGAGGTTCTGTGAGTCACTGTAAGCTATCTTCTGCTTAAAGCTTCTATAAGGTGGTAGGGTGAAATATAAAATTGTTTATGATTATATTCATATCATCTCTTCTGCATGTGAAAGATCATGTTGTGTTGTTGATCAATATGTGAAGCTCATAAAATTGTGATTATTGCATAATCTTCAAGAAGGGAATTTTGTTTCATAATCACAAAATGATTAAAATACAAGATTTCAAAGTACGTCACATTTTTGATTCAATAAAATATAGTGTCTGCTTCCTTTATGTTTATTATAAATATTGGAATGTGATTAGAGGTCAAATTCTTGCTGCTGCAGTTTCCCAAAGTGAATAGAGTATTTCCATCCAAACTCTGGATAATAATTTGAGAGTTGTATTATTATAAGTGAATTTTACTGAGAGACTTTTGTTCTGATTATTATTTCACCATATTTCTAAACAAATTCTCTTATTACCAAAAATATATTTCCTATTCCCTTGACCATCAAAATCTAGCATGAACTGTTACTGAAAAGAAATTGAGAAAATATATGCTCCATTAAATTAGAGATAGAGAGAAATGTCCAGAGACTGTAGTTATTGGCAGGAAGGAGGTTGTTGTACCTATGGCAACACTCAGTGACATTTGGAGAGTGCTCCAGAAAGAGAACATAAAAAAGGTTAAGGATAAAATTATGTGGAAGAGCTGGGGTCCTTTTCTGGCTACAGTTGGCAAAAGCTTAAAGGATATAAACAAAAATGCTGCCACTACCACTTGCTGGAAATGTAAATGCACTTCCAAGTTTGTGTTACTGATAGAGATACTTAAATAAAAGTAGAGAACTCAAATACAGATAAAAAATTATGGGTAAAAAATGCAATGCATGACACTTTTGACCTCAAGAGAATATTTTATCATACATAGAGAACAATTTTACAGAATCCATTGATGAACTTATAAAAGTTTCATCATCTTATCAGAGACACACTTTAAAATAATTATGATAAAGATTAAAAGAAATGAGGCAAACTCAGAAATGTTTATCAAATACATAATAAAATTAGAGAAAACCAATGATTATACTGAAAATTAATTGGGAATCCTATTAAATTTAAAGATTTAAATAAAGGAATGATTGAGATGCAGGATATAAAAAGATGGAGGAAATAAAATATTCTGAAATAAATTATGGAAGTAGAAATGAGTAAATGAATAACTGAATGAATGCCATTGAAGGTGAGGATGTAAAAATGAACAAGATGGATTCGGGGAAAAAAGAGAAATAGTAAGCAAAAAAAAAAAAAAAAAAAAAAAAAAAAAAAAAAAAAAAAAAAAAAAAAAAAAAAAAAAAAAAAAAAAAAAAAAAAAAAAAAAAAAAAAAAAAAAAAAAAAAAAAAAAAAAAAAAAAAAAAAAAAAAAAAAAAAAAAAAAAGAAAAAAAAAACAGTTTGAGAATTATCAGACTCCATTAGAAAAGTAAAAATAAGGATAAGGCATATTTCTGAAGGAGAGTAGAGAAGAAAACAAAGATATTTTTCAAAAAAATAATGAAAGTAAACTTCATTAACCTGAGAAGGAGCTAAATATACAAGTCTCTGAAGCAGAAAGAATACATGGTCATCAAGATGAAATGAGATCTAACCAAGGATGGTTAGGCAATAAAAGATAACCCATAAATAAATGTTCTTCTACCAGTCTTGTACTGGAGTTTTCTGAGGAAATATAAAAACAAGCAGAGAATATAAAGACATATTAAAAAATATACTAAAAAAAAAAAGAACAGTAACAACAAATGAACAACAAAACTTTGTTAACCAAGAACACCGAATACTGAAAGACTCTACATACCAGGTCAAAATAAAGACTTATCAAGTAGAAACTGAAAGATTTTGTCAACATTAGACCTCCCACGTAGAACATGTTGAGAGGAATGCTCTTAAACAAATCAAGAAAAGAAAACTTACAAAAAGTTACAGAACAAAACAAACAAACAAAAAAAAAAAATAAACATGGAGGTAGATAGAACCAGAAAACTAAAGTTAAAATCCTAGCAGTATATCCTCAGGACTGAATAATCTCCCTAAATGTAAATAGACCAAGCTTACTGCCAAAGGCAGAGTAACTGACTGGAACTGGAAGAACAAAAATAAAAACTTTCTGCTGTCTCTAGGAAATGCACCTGAACTTCAAAGAAAAGCAGAAGTCCACAATAGAGAATAGTAAAACAATTCTACAAGCAAACTGGATACAAAGAAAAGTAGGAAAGGCCACACATATACGAGATCCCATAATTCAGAATCATATAGTGTTGTAGACCAAGGTTAACCTTAAATATATATATATGTATCTTGTCTATTCTCTCTCTCTAAACATATATGCATATATTTAATCCTATGAATACAGACACAGAATCTAATTACTTTCAAGATAAACAGCTAAATTTAATTGAATATCCCAGGATTATGTATTAAAAACAGTTTAAATGATTTTCATTTTTTAAGGTTCATTTTTAACATTTTGATCAAACATATGGAATAATCTTAACTAACATGCTTTTGTGACTGTTACAAGTTTTGAAATAGGAAGAAAAAAAAACTTATTCCCATATGCCAGTCATATCAACTAGCTTTTTAAACAGTTGCTTAAAAGAGAAGACATAAAATTGAATGTCATTAAATAATATTAATTTTTAATATTTTCATGTTCGAATTCTAAGTAGCTAGTCCTGAAGATATGTAGAATTCTAAGTAGATGTTAGAATTCTAAGTAGATAGTACTGAAGATATGTAAACAATATTTTAGTTTCTTGTTTAATTTATAAGTAGAATTAATCAGGTATTGTTCCTGTGTTATTTTGAGAAGGTATGGATAAAATATTGTCAGGATTAATTTTTTATTAGATTGCAGAGTTAGTAAGAATCAGTGCACCTGAGTCATTTACGGCAACATCGCTTGGAGAAATCAAACAAAGTCTAGAATTACTCTTGGTATGAAAGACAGTCTTTGGCAGATCAAAAAGGATCCCCCAACTAATGAAAATGGAACTAACATTTGACCCAGCAGTAGCTCTTCTGGGAATCTACCCAAAGGAGACCTCAATGTGGGTAACAAAAGGACACCTGTGCTCGGATGTTTATTACAGCACTATTTGTAATTGCAAGGACATGGAAGCAACTGAAATGTCCCAAAACAGGCTAATGGATGCAAAAGATGTGGTATATATACACAATGGAATATTATTCATCAATTAAAAATGACAAATTTGAATTTATGATAACATGGATGTACCTGGAAGAAATCATGTTACAGAAACAAGCCAGAAAGAAAAGGACAGAAACCAAATGGTTTCACTAATATATGGACAACCAAAGGAAAGTACACTACTGGGGGGGGAGGAATCAGCTGGAGTGGTCAAAGAGGGGAGGTGGTGGGTGACCCCCATGGGTTACAATGATGTAAAATATATATATAAAGAAATTTTAAAAAACATTAAAAATTCTTAAAAATCTCTTAAATTTGCTAAAAAAAACTTACCAAAGTTATTTTTAGATGCAATTCTATTACCTCAGACATTGGGTAAATTAAGTTGATAAAGTCTGAACAGTGTCTATTATCAAATGAAAGATACAAAACTTTAAACATACAAAAATAGCTAATGCTTAATGAATTCCTACAATGATCTGTTTTCTATCAGCTCTGATTAACTTCCTTAAAATCTCCAAAACTTTCCTTATTTACATTTTAGAGTAAGAATTTCAATAAACATATTACTTTGAATATTATAATTGTACATCACCATCTCAAACATGTAATGTAAAAATAGAAAGTGTTTTTCCCTCTTAGCAATTCATGTGTAAGTTAGATATATTAGAGAGGCAATTTACATGCAATAACTTGAACACATAATTTATACTAAACAATTAGTCATCTGTCATAGAGTTGAATCTGAATTTATAAAAAAGCAGATATAAAATTGTTTTGTCTCTAGGTATCTAGCATGTGGGCAACTCCCAAAAACCATCATTGAGGGCACAAATTAAAAGGTACATGTTTAGACTTCCATTTATTTATATTATTCTTAAAATGTAAGAGACTCCCTGATAGTAGGGGGGATTGTTCACATAAGGCAATTTACCAGCCCTCCCACTTTTTTCACACAGAACAAAGACAATTAAAACCATGCAAACATACTTTCATACATCCATACATACTTAATATAATATGATTATGATTATTATTTAAAACAAAGGTATGAGGGAAATGAAAGCTTATTTGGAATATATGCCATCAAAGGCAAAATTGAGCATGCTATGATTTTTTATATTGCTATATCAAGAGTAGACACACATTCAGTCAAGGGACAGAAAGTAATATTTTAAGCTTTTCAGCTTAAAATACCCATAGACACTTGTTACCAAATTAACACCCATAGACAACTTGTTACCAAATGAGCACTACTGCATTCCAGTGAAACTTTAATTATGAATGCTAAAATTGAATTCTCTATAAATTTTGCAGGTCACCCTTTATTATTTCCTATTTGAATTGCTCTGCATTTGAAGTATAAAGCCCGCATTGTGTGTCTCATGGGTCATCCAACAATAGCTGGTAGGCTGGAGTTAGTCCATGTATAGTGACTTGATGATGACTCCTTTTCTCTGTATCTGTCTCATGATGACAAAGGGAACATTTTGTTTTTCAGGTAATGAAAAGAGATGAAGAAATTGAGGGAAACTGCCCATCAGACCAGGTAAGTGAAAGTTAATATAGTAGATCACAATTTCTTTGAACACTACTTCCATTAATAAATTCATTTGTTCACTCACTCAGCAAAAATCATGTACTTGGCACAATGTGTCAGATGAAGTTCCACATTCAGGGGTTATCACAAAAAACAAAACGGAAAACCCCTACTCTCCTGGAGCTTTGATTTCATTGTTGAATTGCTTTATAAACACTTGTTTTCATTTAGAATATGGTATAAAATATTTGAT
This sequence comes from Uropsilus gracilis, assembly GCA_004024945.1. Classification (NCBI taxonomy): domain Eukaryota; kingdom Metazoa; phylum Chordata; class Mammalia; order Eulipotyphla; family Talpidae; genus Uropsilus; species Uropsilus gracilis. The sequence continues at coordinate 9,876 of PVHY01005478.1, forward strand.
TACAGTGAAACATAACCACTGTTTCTATTTTCCCTTGTCAGAAAGTTATCTTGTCAACAACAGATAATAAAAGAAATATAGATGTTCCATAATATGCATTGCAATCAGAATTAGCATATTTAAATTTTATATTTTTGCTTCATATGCTATTTACATGATTAACAAAATTGAAAATGTAAAAGCCATTTTTTTCACCACTTCAATTTTTGTTTTTGAAGTAATAAGTATCCTGACTCTTGTATGTAATGCCCAGTCCACATTTTTACCATTTTAATCACATAACTATGTTTCTTTTGTATATGTGCATGTTTTTTGGTTTTGTTTTGTTCTGTTCTATGTAAATAATTATTCATATGTCAAGGAAATTTCAACTTATGTATTATATTTTAAGTGTCTTTTATTCATTTATGTTGGGGAAAATTATTCATGATGACCTGGAATTATGCTTACATATACAAAAACATATGTAGTTTTTCAGCAACAATTTAATAACCTGGCTGATAGGATAGATTGCAATTTCTAAACTACCTGAATACAAAGATAATAATTACATTTACCAATTGTTACCTGTATTTTTCTCAGTAAGTTCACAGTGGCATTGGAGGTGGGGGAGTTGCACTGAAAAGTACAGCTAAATCTCTGCACTACCAGATAATCTCTTTATCCCACTATGAACTTTGCTAGTTCAGAGTGTCTTTCATCCTATTTCCTTTTATGTCAGATCTTTACCTTTCTTAAATAAACTTGCCTTCTTCCACAAAATGAATGAATGAATGAATGAATGAATCAATCTCCACACTATCATGTTTAAAAACCAAAATCATGCAAAAAGCGAAGGCCCGTTATAATGCAAAGTCTATCTTTTCTTCAAAATATTGATACTAACCAAAACTATAGTATATCATTAACTCATTTGACCTCTTTATTGGAATAAAAAAAATAACAGCTCACCTTACCTGTCAGAAGAAAAAGAATTATTTATGCTGGAAAATAATATTCACAAAATATCTATGTCTTTTAAAACTAATAACCAGCATATGAATGAAAAAGAGACTGGATATAATGTATTTCAATATAGGAGGAAGAAATCAGTAAAATATACATATAAAATCTAGATGTTAGAATCATCAGATAAGGACTTTAAAAAAAAGTTTAAATATATAAAAGAAATTTAAATAAAAGCAAAAAATGTGAAAGAGTGGATGGAAACGTTCAACAAAATAGTTCACTATATGGGCTGCAGTGAAGTGACAAAGTAATTATCACAAATTAGAGGATGATTACGAGAAATTCACCTAATTTAACTACTTTAACTAGTTTGGACTCATGTGACGAAAATAGAAAAAAATATGTGTACGCTACACGGTCAAAAATATTGAAACCTGAGTTATAATAGTGAAAAATATCACTAGCAGAATAAATAATTGAATTCATAATAGCTAATAATTTTCTTTAGTTAATTAAATATATTAAGTTATATAATTAAGAAAGACAACACATTTGAAAAAGAAAAGATAGACAATGCCCTACACATAATATAGTAAAATCACTGAGAAACAAACAAGTTACATTGAAACAATAAAATAAAAAATATTAAAAGTAACAAAAGCAACCCATGCAAAATAGTCTATAACCATAAACCATCTTCTTTCAGCCTCTATTCCTTCTTCCCTGCCTTTGCAAGACTTGTTGATTTTGGAATTAAACCAGGTGATATTTCTGCTCTTTGGGTCAGTACATTAGACTTTGTCAATAGAGGTTCCTAGATGGAAAGTAGAAGGCTACACAGAAGAAAATTTCTGGCTTCCAGTCTGCCTTTATTTTTGTCTAGTAATGGGAGGTCTCATGCACTCTTTTCAGAGGTCCCCAATAGAGTCCAGTATGGACAAGACTTTCAGACTGTGTTTTATGGGAGCTCCAACTTCACTCTCCATTTACCCTACTGCTCCTGTAGCTCCACTCCTGATGACTGGATCCTCAACCAATGAGAAAACAAGTCCTATTAACCAATTCATTAAGCTCTTCAACAAATTTCCCCAAAACCATCATCAGCTGCATGGCAGTTTTCAATCCTGTTTTTTTCAAAATGTCTGGGAATCTTAGGCATACGTTTTACGTTGTTCACTAGTTAACCATATTTTACTATTTAATTTTATTTATAGTCTCCTTGCTCAAGTTACTGGTGTGATTGTGTCTCCTAAAAAGATTGCAACTGGAATTTTGACAAAAGAGAATCTATACCCAGTATCTAATTGAGATAGTGGATGCTAACCAAATTTACTGACCTAACTATTCTTAATACATGTGAACCAAACCATTATGTTCTACAGCTTAAGCCTTTGCAGTTATCAAGGACAGTTATACTACTGTTGTGAGCCAGCCATGATGCGATCCAATGGTCCCAAGGGGGGAGGGTAAGGAGTACAATTGAGTCAAGAGGACCCTGACAGAAGTGGCTCACAATGTCTCTCTCTGGACTGTGGTCCTGAGTTTATTTTGAACCAGACTTTTATAGTCACCAAACCAATCAACAACAAAGGCGTTTCCCCTGAAACTGCTCAAGTCTTGACCAAACCTACTCCACCTGAGGTTGGTATTATTTTCCAATTAAGCAAACATTCAGCAGCTTTATCAAAGCAGGCCAGTAATGAGAGCACACGCTGCTTCCGACACATTATAATAAAATTGTATAAAATAGAAGAAAATAAGCTATGGTTCTTATAAATATGTCAACAGTAAAGGCAATTATGTAAGCATCAAATAAACTTTATTATATATTATACTGTGTGGTTATTGACAGACGAACAGGATGTATCTATGATTCCTCTGATCATTTCACTTTTTTGCTGTGGGAGAACAATAAATATACTTGATTTCAATTACATAGAAATATTTTACATCATGGAAAAGAAAATACTTTGCTTTTTGGTGACAGTGATTTCTAGAGATATCTCAGAATAATATTTTGGGGAAAAATGAAGTAAATATTATGTTCTTTTGACATAAAACAGGCAACTGAGATTTTTGAGGCAAGAAAAAGATCCAAAAATAAAATTCACATTTAAGCAAGATGGCAATTTTTCAAATAACAAACATTTAAATATGAATATGTTCACAAACATGACAACAAACAACAGCAAACTATAAAGAAAAAAAAAACAAGTCAACATCTCTAGTGTAAAAATGTAAAATAGAGATCTGACTATAAAAATCTCTCCAACATGTAGACAGCAAACTGCATCAACTTACTTTTATAGAACCAAACATGACAATGCACAATTCTAGAAATATAATAAGACCATTAAAGTACATATATCACAGGGATGAGCATTATGATATGCAAATTATACGGAGTAAAATGTTTGAAATACACATGCGTATGTATATATGTATAAGTGCAGCATTTCTATATATGTATACATATATATGTTTTTATACAAAATTTAACTGCATGACCAGAAACATTCAGGACAATTTTAGTGAAAATATACTAAAGACAACAATGTGAATGGACTCTTATGCATTAAGGGATTTAATAACACGTAAGGACACACATGCACACACAAACATACACACATACACAAAGACGCATACGTATAATTCAAACAGCTCATATTCTACCAGAACTTCCATAATGTCAGGAAATAAAGACCAAGAACAAAGAAAATATAAAATTTTGAGCATATTTTAATTCTTTGCTATAGAAACAGGAAAATGTCAAGTTCATATATCTTGAATAAGATGGGGCATCATTTAATTTTTGTAAGACTAAGCACCCTGATAAGAGACGTCTGCCAGAGGGCCAGGTCTAGGTTTCCGTTTCCTGGCTTACACTTAAGTTTCAGCTTCCTGAGTCCCAGGCTGTTCCCGAAACCTAGAGGGGTTGAAAATTCCCCGAAATCGGGTCCCCTATACCACCAGTGAACCATCAGCCAAAAAGAAAGAACCCTGATGCTAATCTTAGGAGCTAGATGCGGGTAAACCAACTGAGGAAACTACAAGATGTGTATATGCAATGCTTATATCCCATATGGAGGTCTTTGTCTCTCTCAGAGTCGCCGGGTAGGTGTCCTTGGACACGAACCCTAGCTCGAGCTAGAAATAAACTCCTGTGCTTTTGTATCACCAAGTGTCTCCTTGTGTGGTTCTTTGGCTCGGGATCCCAAAACCGGACAACAGTTTAACACTAAATTGGGGAAAACTTCCAATCAAGTGGAAAATCAATTAGCTTTAAACCATAGGGGAATTCAGAGACTGAAGGTTGTATACCTCATTTCTTTTATATGGCAGTATTTCTATGCTTTCATACATCCTATTGCATTTACACGTATATCCCACTTGTTCATCTACAAGGAACTGAAATAATTTTAAATGCAAACATATATCTCTAATATGTGTACTACTAGAAGATTTATTGAAGACAAAATCAAATACAAGAGACTTTCATTTGCATAGACTCGAGTTTCTGAAGGAGACACTAGACAAATCCAGTATCATTCTTAGAGTAAGGACTCAGGAAAAGGTCTAAGTTTTTGAGATCTTCAGGCACATGTAAGAAAAAATCGGTTATAATATTTTAAAATTTGACAATTATAAAATGCCATGAAATTGTTAATCAGCTCTCAATAATAAAACCTTACTAAAGAATCTTTAAACTATTTACAGGAAAAACTGAATTGATCTATTCTCACTATAGGAAATGAACTATAAAGTCAGTATAAATACAAAGCACTGAAATATAGAGTCAATAGCAGAATAAAAGGATTTAGGAAGCAAAATTATAAAGGTATGTCAGTAAACAATTTTATGCTTGATAGTTCCAGATTTTTTGCTATTTCTAAGCTTTTTAAATAATGGGTCATTTGGATTAATTTCTTAATTCTTTATTCATAAGTAGTTTCACCTTAATGTAATATTATAATTTTGCATTTTCATGAGTTGATTCACCAAACCATTTGTCTGAAAAACAATGGGTTTTGTGGTGTCTTTTCAAAATTTAACTTATTTTGTGATTTCATCTCCCATTTGACATACTGCTTTAACACTTTCCTCAGTTCTTCCTTTCATAATTCTTTATTCTATTTACAGATTTTTTTGGCTGTATGAACTTGTAATTCAAATTAATTGAATGTTTATTTTTTACATGCAAATTCCCCAGTACAGAGCACAATGTAGCTCTTCTCTAGGCAGGTGTCTGTCTGATTATGTATTTATCCCCTTTTAATCTAGATGTTTATTATCATATTGTTTGCTTTTAAGATTTCTCTGTATATTTTAATAACAATTTTCATGAATTGCTTATTTCACTACAGTTTTCTTTTGGTTATTTTTTTCTTGTTCTTTTGCATTCTTTCCAATATGTTTTCAATTTTACTAAAGTCAGTTCATGAATTATTTTACCAACTACTTTCATGTGATATATACAAAGGGACTACCACACACAGGATCAAAAGGCTTTCTCCTGTGTTGTCAGTTTTGTGTTCTATATTTAGACCTATGATCTATTTTAATTAATATTGTGCACATTGTGTAAGGTGTGTCTAGATTTATTTCTTTGTATGGGTATGCCTAATTATCCCCAAGTTTATAATTTAGGATGTATCATTTTGGTATTTCATATGTTTGATTTTGTCAATATTTTCCATAGTAAGTATTTTTCTGTAGAGAATACTCATTTTCTAAGATTTCAGATTACATTTTAATGTTTAAAAAATAATAGAGAATTTGCAATACACACATCATTGTGAACATCGAGAAAGCAAGCAGAAATGTGTTAATATATACCTGAGAATGGGAAAGTATCTGAAAATTGAGATTTTCAGTTGCTAGAATGCATTTTTAAAGATAACAGTAAATATTTTACTTCTCATTTTATGATTGTATGTTGGTTAAGGTTGTAAGGAAAATTGTCAAATCACATCCATTTCTCTTTCTTGTTAAAAGCTTTCTCATGTGGAAAATTGTCCTACACTGTGTCAAAAGAATAAGCTGTCAGGTTGCTAATGTTTAATGCATTCTGAGAATAACTGCTATGTACTATCCTAATTTGACCTTTTCAGAACTCCAAATTTGATTGGATGGACATTTCTTTCCTATTTAAAAACTCAAACCCCTGTTGGGAAGAGCTAGAATGACCATCTGTTAAAATTCGGAATATTAAAAAGGTTAAAGTATACAACCAAATGTTTCAGAGGATATTTCATAATTAAATTTTCCCTCTTATTTTCTGTCAAAAACTATGAGAAACTGAGTTGATGGCATGAAGTCAATTTACATTTTTCAGAAAGTGAAAAGTAAAGTGCACATGTTGTATCATTATTAGGTATTATGTTGTAGTCCTATATAATAATGTTATTTGATTTTGCTGAGATATCAGGGGTTATTTTAAATATGACCATCTTAGAAAAAAATGAATTTTGATTCCAGTTCAGAACTAGACTTAAGGAAATTGAAAAAAAAAAATCCCTGAATCCAATCCTAATAGTTTAAATTACCTGTGCTTGAATATTCAAGAAATTTAGAGTAGAAAGAAAAAATAAAGCATAACAGCTAATATAGTGAAGTTAATAAATGATTAGGAAAGTCAAACAATATCAGGGATTTTGTTTGATAGAATTCAGCCTTTGTTTGGGCTGCCATAACAAATTATAGTAGAATGGGTGGTTTATAAACATTATAAATACATTTCTCACACATCTGGGAAACTAGAACTCTCAGATCAGTATAACAGCATGATTGAGTTCTGTTGAGAAGATTTTTCCCCTCCTTTTTATATATAATTGTATACTTTTATCAACTTTTCCCAAATTGTCTTCACTTGGTGAAAAGAATGAATGCTAGCTGCAGAACTCTTCTGCTAAAGGGAATAATTTCATGAATGAGGATTCTATTCTTATGACCGAATTACCTATCAAAGTCCCACGTAGTAATCCCATCATAACAAGTAATAGGTTTCAAGAAAAAATTGTTTTGGTAGGTAGATATTCAGTCCATGTCAAATCATTTTCTATTCTATTATTCATCAATGATTCATACATATGATACATTAATGAAATAAAAATATTAACACATGCATTCCACATATGCAAAACAGATTGTTAGACGCCAGGTGACAATGCATCAATGTTAACATTCCCAGGTATAGATTATTGCAATTTTGCATCAGAAGAACATTTAATAATATTTTAACTTTAATTAAAAACTAAAAGAAGAACTGTTTTATTTTTTAATGTGTTACTTGTTTTTCACCTTTAAATGAGTCAGCTATCTGCCTTCAATTTTTCCAACTATCTAATATCTATTTATATCCTAACTTCTGTTTTCTGTTACTGTCAAACAGGAGAGGGTAGATACTGTATGTGTTCAGTGTACCATTAGTAACTGCAGGGTAAGATACATACCATTCACACAACAGTGTAGCCATTTTACTTAGGAATTTAGAAAATATATATGTGTTAATTCTTTTTTAGAGTAATTTGGGGACTTTGCAACTTTCATCATTATTCGATAAGGTCATTTAGACATATTTATTTTTATTTCCTGAACTTCACAATTTAATGATTTTAATTCACAGCCATACCTGTTCAAACAGTTAATAATTGTCATAAAATATTTTATTAGATGGAAAAGTAAATTTTCTTCCTGATACTTTTCTCTAACTTTATGTTTATTTCTGTAACAATATATTTATATTGCATAATATAAATAAAATAATAGATAGCATTTAAGTTATTATTGTTTTTGAATGTCAAATAACTTTCCTTGCCAAAAGAAATCTTTTTATCTGATGCTTTGATAAATGAATACTTCAGTTTAAAAGGGAATGTCTGTTACTCCTTAAATGATTAACTTTTATTTATTTATATCACCTTATGACTATTTGTCAACATAATTTTGTGAGAGATGAATTACAAATATTCATTTTGAAATTCATGTTATTTCTATAATGCCATTTTAAATGAAATTGTTCAGAAATGGATTGCTTATTATGTTTAATATAATCTGCTTATTCTGTGAATTCTGAAATAAAAGATAGCACATATTCATACAATGTTATGAACACCAATATTTTTTAGAAAACTGAAATTTTTAGAGATTTATCCAATTAAAGATATCCTTATTAAATAGCAATTGGAATTTGTGAATTTTAAGGTTGTCATTAATGGGAAGTAAAAATCTTAAATGCTATCACATTAAGCTAAGAATTTATTTATTTATTTTAGAGACTAGGTCTCTCTATGTTGCCCGGGGTAGTCCCAAACCCACGAACTCAACTGATCCCTAGCCTCAACCTCCCGTGTAGCTGGGATAACAGGCACGTGCCACCGCACCTGGCTGAATCAAAAGTTTTTTTCAACAATTGTTTTTACCATATAGTTAGAAAGACCATTTAAGCAATCATGTTAATGGTCACTTCAACTTTTTCAATCAGATCACTTCTCAGAACACATATTCTTCCATTTCTTGATTTGACATTCACTCAAAGCTTGAGATTAACTGTTGTTAATCTCAAGTGATGTAGAAGTGATGTAGAAGTGATAACTTAATGCTTACCAAAGTGGCCTTGAGCACTAAGAACAGGCCTAGGGAAAATGGGCAAGGAGTATTAAGAATAAACTCAATAAATAGTAAAAGTTCAAAGCCTAAGGAATAAATTCAATTTGTAGGCTAAAATAGATTTACAAAGATATTTAATGAAGATAAGGAGGATTTTGGTCATTATACAGTAAACAGTGGACAGAGTAGTACAAAAACAACTAGCCCAAGATATGGGCTAATAGGAGGACAACAGAACTAAGGGAACAGTGAAGACTATAGTGCTTATATGGTGATCTGAGTCCTCTAAATGTACCTTTTATATACTACCTCATAATCAAAACCAGAGACTGGTTTCCATGAACAACTAGTAAGTCCCTTGAGCATGAGTGTGCCTGTTTCCAAACCGTGTACATGGAAATATCTAGGAAGTTGATATTTTTGATGGCTCTATCACAGTGTGAGTATAACTAATGATACTAAATTATACATTACAAAATGACTCATGTTTAATTTTATGTTTATAAGTTTTGCTTCAATAATAATTTTTAAAAAAGTTGTGAAACATTAAGATCATGCTCTCTTGCTTTGGCCCAGTATCTCAGAACTTCTTAATCAATAGACAACTTGCATACCTTATTTTCTTTCAGACTGTTACTGAAATTTTTCAACAGTAATTCTCCCTCAATGGTATCCTTTTACCTTAATCACAGATTCAATCAAATCTCTTAAGGAAACATTTTAGGGAAATTCCCAGTTCTCCAGGTGCCCAGAAATTCTTTTTCTTAATTGAAATAAGCATTATTTAAAATAATAATCATATGGGTGTACATTCCTTTTCCAGTTATTTATGCTGCCAGATGAAGCCACAGGAGAATTTTGTGTTGTTACAGAGGAAATAGAAGAGAAATTAGGAGTTAATGTCCAGATTTGGCACACAGATGATTAGAAAGCTCATTTCAGTTTTTAAAACAACACTGTCCAGTAGAGACATAATGTAAGCCTTATAGATGGTTTCAACATAACTGGAGGGCACATTTTAAATATTAAATTAACTGCAATCAATCAAATATATATGAAAATTTCCATTTTAAGATATAATCAGTGTGTAATATTATTAAGCATTTTATATAGGTTTTCATTAAGATTAGTACATATCTAAATATTTACAATCCCATATTTAGATTACTCAATAAACACCTGTCTAGTATTATTATATCAGATACTGCAGTCTTAGAAAACACGTAAGTGCTGTTGTCATACATAATTGAAAGATTGATTTTAGAAAATTTTAAAATATTTAGGCTTTTTATATAAAAGTCACATCTGACTGCTTGAATGCTCAGCATTATCATATAACAGCATCATATACCATTAGTAAAAAGTATTTCAATATATAATTGAAAGAATTGTCATCATTTCTCTCAAGAACTGAGAAGATCTTGCTCTTTTTACAGTCTGGACAGTGAAAAATAGTATGAGTGAGAAAGAAAGAAACACATAGTCACAGACCAATGGGATGGTGGCTACCATTTTCACAAACTTAAATTCTGAAGAAGTTTAATGCTAAAAAGGGTAATTGAAACATTAAAAACATTTGCTAGTGTTAATCAGGGTAGTCTTGGGTAAAAAAGTCTAGTTAGAACAAAATAAAAATGGCTGCACTACATGGGTGAACAGAGAGAAATAATATGTCAATAAACCTAAACCTTCATGAGTGATTTTCTGGTATGTGGATACAGGAAATTCCTATTTCTAAGAGTGATGAAATGAGTCACTGATTTGAGAGTGAATGTTCTACCAAGTTATTCTGGAGAGACTTGATGAAAACAGAGAGCAAAGGCTAAGAAGTAATCATTTTTCATCCAAAACCAGGATGGCATATTTGCACTTAGAGATTGCCATGTTAACACAGGAGACCAAAGCACCTGTCCCAGTCAAAAGATAACAAACACTGTCTTCCCACATGGCAAAATTGCAAATTACCCATGGGCTGACCAAATTGTCCATCTCTCGGTGAGCATTCAGTACTACACAGAAGACAATGCAAGGACAAGTTTCAAATATCAGTGATATACTCCAGTTATAAGCAAAAATCAGGCAAGCATCTGCTACCAGATATACCTTAAAACAATACAGAAACCAAAACAAAGAAAAGGGGGCTGCTAAAATATACAGAAAAAGAATAAGTCATTAGGAAGTTCAAGTATTCTTCCATAAATTTTAGTAACAAGGTAAAAGTGGCTTATCTAGAAAATAAGTTTTGACTTAGTCTATGAACTTATTACCATTGTGACATGTGATTATACTATCAGTTTGAAAGATCACTATTCTTATTGAAAGAGAGGTCATTTGTTTTAATTCAAATTTTATTAAATAAAAAATGTTAAGGATAAAGAAAGAGAATCAGTATCACAAGGCATCTAAAGGATCATCTTGGTTTCATCTTTCCATATTTCATGAAGGTTCACTCATCACTAGCCTCCCCATTTCAGAAACCCTAAAACTCTACAAATTCAAATGTTATAGATTCCCAGTGACAAACAGGACCATTCATTGCCTTCAAAGCATTTTTTGTGAGAATGAAAGAGTTCCTCGAGGCTCAATAATGAGCCATAAAAGATAACCTCTTAAAATTCACCTCTCTGAGGTGAATAAACAATTTTTATTCCATAAAAACAAATCCCAGACTGCCTTTCAGGTTGAACAATCTTTCACATCACGTCACTAAGAGAACTTTTTGAATCAGTTTGCATGTAAACTCAGTATCAACAGCTTCACCTTCTAAATCAATCTATTCCTTCACTACCTTGATGAACTATCAATAACAAAATAATAATTATAAATATTTAGGAGAACTTATCAAAAAATCAAGCAGCATTCTTGGGAATTTACAGTCATACAACTATTCATCAAAATGATTATTTGATGACTAACATAATCTCTAACATATTGGAAGCTTAGTCAGCATAACCTTTGAATTCTTAGTAGATGAACTGCCACTCAGGAGTTTTGGTTCCCAGAACACACGGCTCAAGTTATGTCTTTTGCAAATGAAGAGATAGCTTCCTTTTCTTCTAATCTAGATCTCTGTAGTCTTTAAAACCGCACTGGTCGTCTCTCAAATACTCAAAATGTTTATAAAATTATGACATTGTTACCTCTTATATTTGTTTCTTTAAAACTATGACTGATCAAATAAAAGAAGAAATAGAACTATGAATAACAATGAAAGATGGAATAATAGTGGATAATGACTTAGCTATAATTATAGTAGATGTTATGAAACTAAAATTATAAAGATAATTTTAACCATATTCAAAGTAGAAGAAACATTTTAATATAATTTGTGATGTCAAGTTTGAGGAAGGTAAATTAATAAGATATTTATCTTTAAAAAATAGTATAGCTAACATTTTTTAAAATCACTCCTTTAATGCATTGCTGTGAAGTTGATGCTAAATTTTCTGTAAATGTTTGGAAGTAACTTCAGCTAAGTCATCATGTCTTTCCTTTTTAGAAGGTTTTATAAATTGGATTCATATTTTGTAAAACTAAGACTACAAATAGTTTATATTTCTTTTTCTATCAAAGGTATTTGAAAGAAGTTTTATGCAAAAATTTTATACCATTTTATACAAATTTATATGGATGATCTATAAGATTTGGGGTGGCATACTTTTTTTTTTTTTTGAGACTAGGTCTTGCTATTTTTACCCGTGGAACCGCAGGCTCTCGTTGCCGGAGTACCACAGACTCAAGCAATCCCCAGCCTCAGCTTCCCAGGTAGCTGGAATTACAGGCGCGCGCCACCACGCCCAGCTATATTTTTTTAGAACTAGGTATCGCTACGGGCCCCAGGCGGGACTCGAACCGCGATCCCTAGCCCTGGCCGCTTCATAGGCTGAAGCTTACAAGCACGAGCCACCGTGCCCGGCCTAATTAATAGTTTTTTATTGAGTTATAAGAAAGCATCTTTATGATCAAGTATGACAAACTTAAAAACAAAAAGCAACAAACTTAAAGGAAATAAGTTGGTTGTAATAAGATTAAAATCTGTTCCTTAGAAAATATCTTTAAAAATAAACTACCAAATTTGGAGAAGATATTTTAATTTTTCATATAAATAAATGAATAATAAAAAGACATAATGTAATTGAAGAAAATAACCAGACAATATAAAAAAATATTCATGCGTAAGGTATACAATTGTGCAATAAATTTATTAAAATAAAAGATGTTCAACTTAGTCAGCCATCAATAAAATGATACAAATTTACATACATTAAAATGGCTAAAGTGAGAATAACTTGATTTTATAAGTATTGGTATTAATATGGAAATAAAAAATTAATACACTTCTGATGAGAATATTTGAAAAATTACTCACAAATAAGATATCTCATTCTTCTAAAACTAATTTTACATACATATACTATTATGCCATAAATACATTGCAAAATAAAATTTACACATTTGTTAAGCAAAATACATGTTTCAAAATAATCATAGCTACACTATTTAGAACTAACCTTAGCTCTCAAAATACATAGTAAAGGATTATTAAAATTTGAATGGATCAATTTAGTATAGACAAGGGGAGAGATCAGGTCAACAAAAGGGGAGCAGAGGAACATCTAGGTTTGACCCCCAGAAACATTAATTTAAACAGGAAAATGCCTTCATGAATCATGTATTCCAGGTAAGCAGAAGCACAGAAATTTAAATCAATCAGTTAATCCTTTGAAGAGTGCAGGAAGTAGCATTGCTCCACCAACCCTACCCTAAACAAGGTTAGGTCAGCCTGGAGGGAGAGACATATACCTTCCCTGTGGGAAAAGAACACCAGTTTCCAGGGACTCCAGAACTAACCCATCCAAATATCCAGACTGACTACGAGGCCCTAGGTGGATGCCAGGAAACCTAATACCTATAGCCTGTTGTTATAGGATTCCTGATAGATTCCTACAAACCCAGGCCCCTGGCTCACCCACAGCACTTGGGCCTGACTGTTTAGCAGGCAAGGTGACCCAGAGACCTGGGGTTTTTGTATGGCTCTGACTTCCAGCAGTCCCTGTGAACCCTCCCCAAATGCCACCCCTCCACCACATTCCTGCGCTGGTGACACAGGCTATTCTGGGGCTCTGGGGCTCTGGGTCAGAGGATTCTCAAGCTCTGCTGAACACCTATAATCCCCTTGTTCCATAAGTTCTGGTGGCCTAAAACTGGCTCCTACGAACATAGGTTCCTAAGACAGCAGATCTGGACTGAATGACCCTCAGACCCTGTGACCTTGAGCACCCAGCATTTCAAAACCCAGGCTCCACTCCCCACTCCACACATCAAGTCAGCTGCTAAGACCAAGACTTCCAACCCAACTCAGCAGCAGGCAGCTTTCACCATTCACACCTTGGGAACAGGTAAGCAGGGCCCTGCGTAGAGAGTCCAGCAAGCATTAGCACCTGGGCAGTCCTGTGGGCTTGACCTGCCTCCTGATCCACCCAAGTGCCAGTGTGGCACAGCGGAGCCAATGCACAGGTCAACTTTAGGGCCATGAATCCAGGTTGACTCCAGGTGAGCCAGCACAGGCCTGATGCAGGCCCCACTTCCAAGCCTGTTCTCATGGGCCTGTCCTGATATTGATCTGAAACTTAATTGGTCCCCAAAATTCAGAAACCAGATCCACCACCGCTGTGGTCCTCACCCCCAGGTTGACACTGTGGATATGACTTTAGATCAGACAAGGACATTCTGCTAAAGGCAAGTTACTGTGTAATTCAGGATATTCTGATACTGTAAGTTGCAAATGTGTTGATCACTTAATTCGAGTATATAAATTTAGAAGGCAGAAGCATTAAAAATAACTATAGCTGTAGTAACTTATTAATAGATGTGATATAAAATAAGTAAATTATATAATAAAGATAAAATATGAAAAGGAGAGTGAAAGGGTAGAGTATTTGTATGTGATGGAAATTAATTGTTATCAAAAATCAAAAATAGCCTGTTATATGTAAGATGATTATTGTAAGCCTCATATCACAGCAAAAACCTACAGTAAATATTCAAAGATAAAGGCACAGTAACAAAGGTATAATATTATGGAAATTTTGCAGCAATTTTTACTTTGCTGAAGCAAAAAATACCATATAAATGTTCATAGCATCACTGTGTATACAAATAAATCACTAAAGATGTTGCAGGTAAAAATTCAATGAAAATAGGAAAATAGATAAAGTATGTTTTAATACAATGATTAATATCACAATTTGAATTAATAATGTTGATATAAATCTAAATTGATATAGTTCTAAGAAGAATTTTTTAGTAGTAAAAACAAACTGTATAATTACATGTTTATATGATGCCACATAGGGAAATGGATTATATATTAATAATTATTTTTAGGACTATATATATACACACACACACACAATGTATTCAAAGTTAAAACATAATTCAAAATATTAAAACTATATCAGTGAAACATTTAATAAAATGTAAGGGAGGGTATCATGGACAAGGTTAAATTGGACTCATTTATTTATTTATTCACCTATACATTTTCACTTTCTATATAGAAAAACATGATGAAATCAAATATGAAAATATTTAAAAACTATGTGCCTCTTTGGTGGATACATAGGTGATTGTTGTTTATATCTGAGTCCAAAGACTTTTATTAGGAGCTTTTTTATAGTCGCTCTTGTTCTGTCAATGAAAAGTTTATGAACAGGGAAAGTACTTACACTCTAGTAAATTCTCTCATGTGTAAAATGATGGACTTTATTTTCATAATAAATAATACCCTTTTCCTGCTATATATATATACTTATTCTTTTTTACAATCTACTACAAACATAAGTACAAAAATGATTATGAAAAGTACTGACAGATTATATATCATGCCACTGAATCTCACACTTCTTGCAGAGTTCTTTTCTTTGATATTTACATAGTTCACTGCTATTAATTTAAAACTTTAGGTTGTAACTTCTAGTGGAGAAAATAAGTATATATTGCTATAATGCAAAAAACCATATTTAGTGGAGAAAATAAGTATATATTGCTATAATGCAAAAAACCATATTTTAATATGCAAGATTATTATTATAACATTTTCTTATATCTATATGGTCCTAGTAATTTCCTGTTAGTAATTTATATGCTACTTAAATACATAGTATACACACGGGTTTCTACTGAGTTAAGAAAGTAAGAACACTGTATATCTGTACATTTTCTTTCTTTGGGTAAAACTTTATATATATATGTATATATGTATATATATAATCTGTTGTAAATTCAAGCTGGTTTATAATCTTAAGCAATAATACACAATTACAGATGTTACTCTTCTGTAAGAACTACTTACAGTATATAGTATGTATATATGGTATATAGTATAAATATAAAGTAATTAAACTATTTTATATATACTATATACCATATATACATACTATATGTATATATACACTATATATATGTATATACTATATACTATAAATACTATACATTTAGATATTCTTTAAGGCTAAATTCATTTTTCCTATATATATATTTTTTTTCATGTGAGTGAGGCAAGTTTATTTAAGAAAAATGAAATTAAAAGGAGAAATATGAAGATGACAGAATTGGAGGAAAACCTAGTTTGGTAAACTAACGGCAGTGCTTTTTATTAATCATTTTGCTGTTTACATATTTATGTGTGTGTATGTGTTTGTGTGTGTATATATATATATATTACATATATATGTATATGTTTCTATATATATATATATGTAGAGAGAGAGAGAGAGAGAGAGATTACATCATTGCTTTCTGCTGGGTTCTCTTATTACCCATGAAACTTCTCTTGTTCTTCTTGTTCTGTTCCTTTCCCTGATTTCTCTCTCTCCCCTCCCCTTCCTTAGCTGCTTGCCCTAGTTCTGCTGTTAACTTATATTGACCTTTTTTCTTGCCTTTTGTTTGTTATTCCTATATCTCATCTATTGGTGAGATCATATGATTTCTTTGTTTTCCTTTCTGACTTATTTCTGCTCATTTGATTCCCTCTAGGTTCATCCGTGTTATCAAATATGTTTCATATTTTTTGGTTTTCATTGCAGAATAATGTTCCATTGTATAAATATATCACATCTTTTTCAACCGTTCTTCATTTCTGTGATATTTGAGTTATTCCTATATCCTGGCTATTGTAAATAGTGCTGCAATAAACATCCAAATAAAGGTGTCTTTTTGAATTAGTGTTTTGGTGTCCTTTTGATAGATTCCCAGAAGTGGGATCGTAGTTGGTAGTTCCATTTACAGTAGTTTGAAGGTCTTCCACACAGCCTTCCATTAGTGGCTGGACCAGTTTGCATTCCTACCAACGATGTAAAAGTATTCCTTTTTCTCCACATCCATATCAGTGCTTGGTGTCGCCCCTCCCCTCCTTTATTTTTGATATGGTCCATTTCTTATTCTTACTGGTGTAAGATGATATCTCATTGTGGTTTTGATTTGCACTTCCTTGATTATTAGTTATTTGAGCTTTTTTTCATTTGTCTATTGGCCATGTGTATTTCCTTTTGGAGAAATGTCTTTTTAGATCGTCTCCCCATTTTTTGACTACACTTTTTGCTTTGTTTTTGTTAAGTTGTGTGAGTTCTTTGTGGATCTTTATTATCAGAACTTTATGTTTTTAGAGGGCAAAAAAGCAACCAGATTATGATTTTGTTTATTTTCTGGTCTTTTTTTATTTCTAACTCATTTATTTGTACATTTATTTTTATTATTTACTTTCTTCTGCTGGGTTTTGGATTTTTTGTTGCTATTTTTCTAGTTCCTCAAATTGGGAGATCAGATTATTTTTTCAGTTTGTTTCTCACTTTTCAATATGAGCCTGTATTACTATGTACTTTCCTCTTAATACTGCTTTTGCTGAGTCCCATTCATTTTGGAATGTTGTGTCATCTTTTTAATTTGTTTCTATGTAAGTTTTAATTTTATATTTGATTTCCTCATTTATCCAGTCATCTTCCAGTAGCCTGTTGTTGTTCATTCTCCATGTAGTGTATGCTCTCCTTATATTTTTTCATTGGTTTTTAGTTTCATATCGTTATGATCACAGAAAAAAAATTGGAAATAAGCTCTGTGTATGTATTCATATTTGTTTGTGGTCTAATATATGGTTTATTTTAGAGAATAATCCATGTGCATTGAAAAGTAGGTGTATTTTTTTCCTTCTAGGTTCAGTGTCCTATAGATATCTATTAGGCTCATTTAGTTTAAATCTTTCTTTAAAACTTTTGTGCTTTTGGGTAGTTTCTGTTTTGTTGATCTGTCTTTTGGTGAGAGTAGAGTGTTAAAGTCTCCTACTACATATGTATTTTCACCAATGTTTGCATTCAGTGTTGCTGGTAATTATCTGGTGAATTTTGGTGCTCCCTCATTCAGTAAATATATGTTAATAACTATTATTTTTAAAATGTATTATCTCCTTTATCATTAAGATATGTCCTTGTCCTTTGTCACATTTTTTAGTCTGAAATCTGCTTTATCTATTATAACAATAGCTGCCTTTGCCTTCTTTTGAGTGCCATTTACTTGGAGGATTGTTTTCCAACTCTTTATTTTCAGTTGGTGCTTAACTCTAGAGTTTGAAAGTATTTCCTGGAGCCAGCAGGAGATTGGGTTTTGTTTTTTTGATCTAGCCTAATACTCTGTGCCTTTTAATTTTTGATGAGTTTAATATTTGATGAATTTAGACCATTGACATTTAGAGCGATTATTGATATTTTAGAGTCTGAAGTTGCCATTTTCTTGGTCATTTGATGTTCTGTTTATTTCTTTATTTTGCTCTTTCTGTTCATTCTTCTGTTGTTTTTGATTGTAAGGCTTCTCATAAGATTTCTTGGAGTGGGGGCTTAGAAGTGGCAAATTTCTGAAGACTTTGCTTGTCTGAGAAGGTTTATAAAAGAAAGATCTTTGCAGGACAGAGTATTCTTGGCTGGAAATTTTCACTTTCTTTAAGTTCTTTAAGTTTGTGGTACCAGTCTCTTCCTGCCTGAAGTGTCTACTCAGAATGAAGGTGTCAGCCAATAAATTTTCTTCTGTATATATCCTCTGTTTCTTTTCTCTACACAGTTTCATCATTTTTTTTTTTTTTTATGTTGAACTCTTGGAAGCTTTACGATGATGTCTTTTACTGTGGTTTTGCTTTCACTGAAGTAGTTTGATGTCTTTTTGGCTTCTTGTATGTCTACTTTCATGTCCTTCTTCAGGTTTGGAAAGATTTCTCCTCTATTATTTTCTTAAATATCCCTCCAGTTCCAATGATTCTTCTCCTTCTGGGATTCAAATTTCTCTAATATTTGTTTTCATCAAGTTATCCAAAATGTCTCTGAGTTTTCCTTTGTATTTCCTTTTTTTCCCCCTGTTGGTCCATTTAAATGCCGTGTCTTTGAGAATACTTACTCATTCTTCTATTTCATCTAATCTGTTTTCATGGCTTTTCCCTATCATGGTTTTGAGCTCCTCCATTGCTCTGCTTATATCTGGGATCTCTTCCTGTTTATTTTTCAGGGATTCAATGTCATTCTTCAATTATGTTATGATTATTGATGCATTCTTTTTTTATTTTTTCTACCTTTTCACTTAGTTTTTGTACTTTTGTCATGCTGACTTTGAATTTTTTCTGATAGATAAGGCATTTCTGAGGGTTATCTTTCCTTTGGTGATGTTATTCCTGGAGGGCTTGCTTATGTATTTGCAGTTTTTTTCCTTCTTGTGGTTTGGTGATACTATGGCTCTTGTATTGGCTGGCATGATTATTGAAGGGCTTGTACCACATCTCCTGGAAATGGCACTTGCTGGGGATTCAGCACTATGATGCTAGTTCCATCCTTTGCCAGGCTGATTTTGGGAATTGCATTGGCACTGGGTCATCCTCTCTCAAGGAACTGCACTCAGTAATTCCCAGTGCTAAGATGCTGGTTCTGCACTTTCCCAGGCTGATAGGTTCATTTTACTATTGTGTAATTGTTTAAATATGCATCACCATAGTTGAGAGTCTAGTTCCCAGATATGTTAGATATATGTAGGTGTTTTGGGATAAGATTAATGTTTATGATGTATTTCGTCTAAAACAGATTGCTCTCCATTTTGGGGTGGACCGTATGCAATAGGCTTAAAGTTTAAATTGAACAAAAGAGTAACAACACCTACCTTCAACATCTCTGAATTTTTTTTATTACATCCTTCCTACCATTGCACACTACATATTTCCTTTAAATAAATCTTTTTATATTCATGTATTTGTTTGTATCTATATCCTTCTAACTATATGTGTTTTAGCATTTTGGCTATATAATGATGCAAATTGTTGATTCATTTATTCATATAGATGCATTCTTAATAACCATTAATAGTCTTTATATTATTGCAAATACAAGTTTAGCTAATAGATCTTTGTCATCAGTCATGTTCGTTCATCCATTTTATCTTTCCCCTTAGTGCTGTGATGGGTTTCAGAAACTGTGTGCAGGAAAAACCTTTTTCAACTTCATATTGAACAGCATAACTGAGGCTTCATACTTTGAACATGTCTTGTATACATATTCCAACTGCTGTCAGGAATTAGCATGGTTATATCCATGCTTGTATTCTCACTCTTGGGAACCACTCTCTAGAAAGAAGATAGTAAGTCCGTGAGTCCAGGAGGAGCCTAATGTACAATCACATGTGACTGTACCCATCGACTGCACAGATTTGCTGAAAGCTTGAAACACAGCTTAATTTTACTATATCTAGCTGGTTATTCTTCACAAGTGTAGTACACAAATAAATGGGTCTGTAGGGAAAAACTTCTCAAGAATAAGTGTTAAACTCTGGCAGTTTTGTACCTGTCACTAAAGTTATACACACATGAACATAATAATTCATCTTCCTCCTTTTGATTTTCTAATTTTATTTTTATAGCTGTATAATTCATATGCGTATGCA
>PVHY01005478.1:38215-82981 GCA_004024945.1 Uropsilus gracilis
TTTTTTTTTTTTTTTTTTTTTTTTTTTTTTTTTTTTTAAGACTAGGTCTCGCTAATTTTTGCCCGTGGAACCGCAGGCTCTAGTTGCCCGGGGTACCACAGACTCAAGCAATCCCCAGCCTCAGCTTCCCAGGTAGCTGGGATTACAGGCGCGCGCCACCATGCCCAGCTGTTTTTTTGGAACTAGGTTTCACTACGGGCCCCAGGCAGGACTCTAACCGGTCCTGCGATCCCTAGCCCCGGCCGGTTCATAGGCTGAAGCTTACAGGCACGCGTCACCGTGCCCGGCCAATCTTAATTTTCTTATACTCCATTTCAAATAAAACATTCTTGTATATAGACTTTTTATATGTAATTAGAAAGTTATTTTTGACTTTATATGTTATTTTGCATATATTTTTGTTAAATTTTAGTGTTGGGTTTGAGGAATATACTTTGGGTTGGTTAAAAACTTGGTTTTACACAAATACCTAATTTATTTGATTAGATTACTTAATTTTAAGTCTTGAGTTTGCTCATTTGCAAAAGTTTGAAAATAATACTGATCACATTTTATATACTGACATCTTTTTCTAAATTTCTTGGCATGTGTATGTATATATATATGTGTGTATGTCTATATCTATATAAATAGATATAGAATAACAGCATAAATATTGTATACCTCTTCCTTTATCCCCCATCATTTTTCATAAACTCCTTTTTCATACAAAGTTCTTCATATAATCAGTGCTTGAAGTATATCTTCCAATGAGTGAAAAAAAAACAACCCAAAATTACAAGTTTCATCTAGAGCTAACTTATAACTTTGAAAAAGATTTTTTAAAATTCTGTTTAATATAAAACTTTAGTTGAAGGATTAGTTAAATCAATATACATGGAATCTTTAAGAAATTTAGGTAACTGTTAGCCACATTTACTGAAGTTTTAATATTTTAGAATGAGTTGTCATGGAAATATTCTATTTAAGTACCTTCTTTTAATAAAAATATATAAATTATTTTTGAATGAATACTGTTAGAAAATGGATTGTGAAAAGGATGGTTTTCTTCTTGAATAAATGATGTACATAAAACAACTCTTTTCTCTTGATCACATTTTTTTTCATTTTTTAGCCTTGCAATGCATTATTTCTACATAATTTGATGAAATGCATTTATATAAATTAAGTGACATCAGAAATGAATGCTTACAAGGGTTGTTACTTTGTTCTTATAAAGATTTTTCTGTATGTATTCTCTGAAATTATTTTCCTTTGTGTTTATAATCTTGTATTGAAAAAATAGACAAATTTTATATACTTAAATATATTTTGATGCAATAATTTGAAGAGGCTGCCATAACTCGACATTATCAACAAAACAGAATGCAGAATTGAATTTTTTACTTTGAAATAATGTTTGTTCCATCTAAGTAGAGTCAAGAGGTTTATATTTTTATTGGTATAACTGTCTATGGTATATATATTTTTTTATCCCTTCTTATTCAGACCAATGTTTTGCATGTAGGAAAGTCACTGATTTTTGTGTGTTCATTTTGTAGCTTGCTGCAGTTTATTGTTTTCTTTAGGTTTTCTATAGAATTCTTGGGATTTTCTCTATATATTATAATATCATCTGCAAACAGTGATAACTTTCTTTCCCTATTTGGATCCCTGGCATTTTTTTTCTTGCCTAATTGCTATAGCTGGTACTTTTTTTCTTGCCTAATTGCTATAGCTGGGACTTCTAGAACTATATTGAAAAGCAGTGGTAAGAGTGGATAGTCTAGTCCTATTCCTGATCTCAGAGGGAGGGTCTTCAGTTTTTCTCCAGTTAGGATGATATTAGCTGTGAACTTGTCATATATTGCTTTTACTACATTAAGGTACATTCCTTATAGCTCCATAATTTTGAGGTCCTTCATCATAAAATAATTTGCAGTTTGTGACATTCTTTCTCAGCATCTATTGATATGACCATGTGGTTTTTATTTTTCTTCAAGTTGATGTATTGGATTACACTAATTAATTTTGGGTTGTTGAATCATCCTTGATTCCCTGGTATAAATCCCACTTGATCATTGTGTATTATCTTTTAAATGCATTATTGAATGCTATTTGCTAGGATTTTGTTGAGAGTTTTTGCATCTGTATTCATAAGAAGTTTAGCCTACAGTTTTTTTTCTTTGAGTTATCTCTGGTTTGATACTAGTGGGATGTTGGCTTTGTAGAATATATTTGGTATTATTTCTTTATATTTTTAAAGATCTTTTTGTAGGATAGACACCAGTTTGTCTCTGAACATGGGGTAGAACTCATATGAGAATCCATTTGGTCCAGGAAATTAGTTTTGGGTAGAGGTTTTATTACTGTTTCAGTTTTGCTGCTTGAGATTGGTTTATTTAGGCTTCCTATGTCTTTTTTATCCAGTTTTGGATGGATGTATGCATTCAAGAAGTTTTTCATCTAGTCAAGGTTGTTGAATTTGTTTGCCTATAGATGTTCATAATAACATCTATCGTCTGTATTTCTGTCTTGATTGTTGTAATTTCTCCTCTTTATTTTTCACATATTTGTGTTTTCTCCCTTTTCTTCTTTGTGAGCCTGGCTAGATGTTTATCTATTTTATCTTTTCAAAGAAACAGTTTTGTGTTTTGTTGATCTTTTCGATTGTCTTCTGTTGTTTCAATTTCATTTTTTTCTACCTGACTTTTAATTCTCTCCTTCCTTCTACTTGCTTTTGGATTTTTGTGTTGTTCTTTCTCTTGTCTCAAATGTGAGATTGTTGTTTCTTTGGGCTTTTCTTGTGTTTTTTTGTTTTTATTTACAGTAAAAGAAACAATAGCAAAAAAAAAATCCAAATGAATAGGAACTTTTTTTTTTTTTGCTCTCCTTACAAGTGATAAGGATCTGATAACAAAGACTGGCAAAGAAATCAATCAGCTGAACAATAACAAGCAAAAAGTCCGGTCAAAATATGGGGAGAAGAACTAAAAAGACATTTCTTCAAAGAGGAAATACAAATGGCCAATGGACACTAGGAGAGTTGCACATCACAAATAATCATTGAAATACAAACCAAAACCAAAATGAGTATAAATGGCCCATAAAAAAACCAAAAAACAAAAAACAGGGAGCAACAAGTGCTGATGTGGATGTGGAGACAAAGGAAATCTTTTACATGGCTGGTAGGAATGCAAACTGATTTGGCCAGTGTGGAAAGCTGTTGGTGGACACTTAAACTACTGAAAATGGAACTATCATTCAATCCCTGCAGTCTCACTCCTTGAGTCTACCCAAAGAATACTAAAATACTAATTCAAAAAGACACTTGTAAACAGATGTTTATCGCATCACTATTTACAATAGCCAGAATATGGAAAAAGGTTAAATGCCCCAAATGGATGAATGGATCAGAAACCTGTGGTATATGTACACAATGGAGTAACAAGGATTGACCTAGAAGGAACGATGTTAGCAGAAATAAGCCAGAAAGGAAAAAAAGAAATATTGGGTAAAACCAGGAGAAGGATGAGCACATGAAATAAAGATGATAGTTCATGAGTGACAAGGTAGTAGGCGAATGTTGGGATAGATATTAATGTAATATATATACATCTATATCTTGATTTTTCTATATTTCACATATACTTTTCATGTTAAAAACTATGAAATATATACACATGCATTTGTTCACAAAATTATTATAATATTGAAAGAGAGATTGTTTAAAATATTTTTATGTTGACATCATTTCTTTAGGTGGTATGAAGTTTGAAGAAGACTGGTTTAACACATTAAAGGATTACAACTTGACTAAAAATTATTTCAATTAAAACTGTAATTTATTCAAAAATAACTATAAAAGTTTTTTTAATTAAAACTGTAATTATTTCACAATCTATTTTCATTTTATTGCCTTACCAGAAACATAAACACACACACACGCACACACAAACCAGAATTTCTGAAGACAATGACAGGCAAACTTCTGAACTCTATTTAGCATCTGAAATTCCAACTCCACTGATTTTTTCTTCAGTTTTTGAGCACCAAATTACCATGAGCTACTGCTTCAATTTGTATGAATATTTTATCCAAGAAAAACAATTAAGTTGACCTTCATTTTCAAAGTCATTTGATCACAGGAATATTCAGGGTTAGTATCTTTTTTGAATGTGTAGACAGTTGATTTAGAGGAGATATTAGTTTTAGAGAGGCAAATTAGAAAGTAAAATAATCCTTTTTATGACAAAGAGAGTGGTTATCAGATTATACCTCTGGTTAAAGAAATGTATTACCAGAGATGATGTTTATCATGACCAAATATTGATGAATATAAAAACTAACAGAAAGCAAAACAGAGTGATTCTAAATAATTACCACTAAAGTAAGACAAAGAATGAGAGGAAAAGAATATTGATGTTCTGTTTAACCACGCAACCATAACTGTATATATATATATAAAAAAAGCATTTAGTGAGGGTTATGATGATTCTAATTGCAGTGAAAGAAAGAATGATCTCCTGATGAGAAATTATCAGAAACCTCACAGGTCATGCCATCCCACCTGGCCAAGCTCCCCTATGCAACGTGACCCATTCCATCTTACCAAACTTCCCCACTCTGGCACAAAATGAAAGCACAGAGCCAAGGGTGGCTCTCACAGCTCCTGCTCTTGTCTGAGATGCCTGCTCCAGCTTCTTTCTCCTATAAAGGGTTTGTCTACAATAAACACTGTCTGTCTCGTTTCTTCCATTGTTCCAAGGATCTTTTAAACTCCCTAATGTTACTGTATAATCAATAATAACATTATATTTTCATTGCATAAAGTGTTGCAGGTGATTTAAAGTTTATAGGAGAATATACATTGACAACCTGTAACTACTTAGCCATTTTAATATTATGGACCTTGAACACCTGCTGGGAGGGTGGGAGGGCTCCTGGAAGCAGACAATGAGTGATGACTATATTTAGTCATTATGTTTATTTTTTTTATAAATTCTTGCCTGTATATATCATATAGCCATTGGATATTTTGAGTTTCTCTGACAATCAAGACAATACCTTACACATCTGAAGTCTTAAAGAATGATGAGTTATTCAAGTTGTGAGTGAAGACATTGCTGAAAGCGTTGGACGTTGATGTTAAGGATGTATTTGTTTATTTTAGATGTCTTAATAGCAAGTAGACTTTTATATTATTGAACCTGAAAATTTTTGAACAATGAGTAACTCTCAATGTAGATTGGGATTAGGAAGTTAGAAGATTTCAATTTAGTTTTCTTTACAGTTTTTCTCCTTTACATATTCATCTTTTCATTTCCATTCTCTGTCAGATATGCTTGGATATAGTCTGTATATTAGTTGTATTTTCATGTCATCAATATCTGTGCTTTTTCAAAATTCAACATAATTATAAATAACATTAAAGTACATATATTCTTGTCAACATACCAAACATAATTTTTCTATCTTAATTTGAATCTTTTGCATTATTGATGACATCATATACAATCCACAGTTACATTATCTTTATTTTTCCTTCTAAACACAGAACAGATTGCAAGAAAATTTATGATTTAATTGTTCATGCTCAAGGCTTTCTTCACAATTGATGGCTCACACACATCAAGGAATATTGAAATTCATTTTCATGATGACCCTCGTCTTTTGCAATAAGCCATATCACCTTTAGCCATATCACTGCAAAGATAAAAATGATTGGCAGAAAAGACAACCATTTACCATTTATATGAAGGACAAAGTCATATTTTCAAAAATGTTAGCTACCCCTAGAGAACAGTTTTTGCTTTTAGATATAAAGAATTGCAAAAGTTGATGTGTAATATAATTCATGTTAAATTTTTATAGACATCTTTATCATAAATATAAATGTAATATTTATGAGGGGGGAGATTTACACATTCCATTCTTTGCCTGCCCATTGTTTTTAAAAAATGAATTAGGTGATCTAAATCCATACTGCTTGTTCAAAATTAATGGTTTCAATTTGTGAAAAATAGTAAAAAGTACCAGTTTCATGCTCTATTATTAGGTGCTTTATTTTGAGACAGTTATTATATATTTTATCCATGTTCCCTTCTGTAATATAGGCATGGTAATATGTAGTATCAACTTTATAGGTGATGTGTATATTCAAATAGTTTATTCCTGAAGACACTTTATACATTATTTAGCAAATATGTAGTCAATGCCAGCTGTAATAATACTTTTATAGTTTCCAAGAAGGTTTATAAAAAATCCATTTCTATCCTACATTGTTATTCAGAAGTCATTGAAGAATGTAAAATCTTAATTATGACCTCAAACCTTAAAATCATCCAGCAAATGATTTAGCTTTGATGTGTAACTTAACCTGGGAATATTTTATTCCTAAAATTCTTAAAGGTGAAGTATCATGACTGTCTGCTGAATCATATATGAAACTTGGTGTAATATCAAAAATATATTCTTAATATAATGATTGAAAATTACAAATAAAGAGTATCTCAATTTTAGTTCTAGATGCCATTTGGTTAATACTATAAATACTATGTCCTCATAAATAGCACCATTTGTTGAAAGTATCACTAATCATATATTTAGCTATAGAATAATTGCAAGAGTTTTCAGAAACTTGATGTACTGTAATATGCATTTTAACTGAAATGTACAGTAGCTTAAACATAAATAGTGCCTTTAATTCTAGTTATAAAAAGACTGATGAATTTATTGATTTAATTGAAGATCAACAATGAGTATAATTATGTAGTTCAGATTTTGCATAACTTATTTACTGTAGAAAAATTCATTAATTCCAAGATCAGTTTTTTTTATTTTAGAACACATTTACATTAATAGACCTTCAAAATTAAATAAAATCTTTCTTTGTCAAAGAAACTATTTAAAATTCAACCCAATACTTATGATTTTGTGTGACATGAAACAATGAGCCATTTGTTTTTCAGAAAATTCCCCCAAATTTTTATCACAGCCTCTCTTCTTATGCCTCCACTTCTAACTACACCCTTATATTTCTTATATAAACAACTAGATAGGATTCCCTGGAACACATTCTGGACAGTAACATGATTATCAATCTAGTTATGACAAAGGTTATTATGTGCTTAGGGAATTTCAGCTACATTTTCCTTACAAGTAATGCTTTCTTTAAATACATAAAAGACAGAACTTCAGCTTTTCAAAATTATATAGAAAAAATGGAATTCCAGTACTAACTATAGTGAATGTTTTTAATCTGAAATAAGGTGACTCAAAATTAATCTGATTTCCTGCAGAAAAAGTAGAAAATTTCAAATTAAGTGAGTCAACACACATGAAATTTTTACATTTTTAATTACCTTGCTGAATAGTCCTTTGTCCTGAAACTACTATAGAATCACACAAGTCGTTTGTGAAAAAAATACTCTTTCCTTAAACCACACTTTAAAAATCTACTAAGTGTGGGACCTAGTTTCTATTATTTAAACTATTTTCCCAGGCAAAAACTTGTACACACTAAACAGTGAGCATTAATACTTCAATTAAGATAAAAATGATATAAAGAATTTAGTTTATATCATGAGTGACTGTATATTTGATGTGTATAATCCATCATGCTATAAAATACTATCATGTACTTTTGATGTTGGCAGTATTGTGAGATACAATTTTTGTTTTTTAAAAGTACTTAAGTCATTATTAATTATATAATATGCAAAAATAATGTTAAATGTCTATGAAATTTTCAACAAATAACTGAATATTACTGACTAATATGATAAACTTGGTGTCTCAAAAGAAAAAATATTCTGAAAATTTAAAATTCTTGCCTTGATTTTATATTTCTTTATGCTTTTTGTTACTTGTTTTGTAAATGGGTGATTAGAATTAAATAGGCTGAACTGGTCAATCAGCTGTATTTTAATGATCATAAATAAAAAGTAAAAAACAAAAACCAAAACCCAATATTTCACTAACCTTTTCATTTGGTCATTGAACAATGTAATGTATAATTGGAAGTAGTAGGATTGATGCACATATTTAAAACTGAAATGGACATGTGATATGTTTATTATTACTATGAGACAATAAGTGTGCACATTTATTTTAAATGTAAGTTTGTGAAACATTTTAGGAAATGGTGAAGATATAAATAAAACTATAGATAGTTATACTTAAATAAAATTATAAACATTGTTATTAAAACACTGATAATAAGTGTAACAGTTACTAGGAAATAACAATTTGGTGATATCTAGGTAAAATATGAATCTTATTAAAAATGGGAAGGTCAATATTATCAAAAGCTAAACGCTACCTTCAATAACCAACAGATTGCCAGGCATATAAATTGAGACTTTGAAGATTAATTGGCAAAGGGAGACGAAAGTGCGGTCACTTAAGAAGAAATCTACTTTCGGTACTGTCGTGAGGAACATGGGGAAAATAATATGGACAGTCACTTCTGTGAATATATATATTGAAAACTATATTAGCCTCTTCACTTAGACTGGTAAAATGTCTTCAAGCAAATCTCCCTTAGGGTAAAATCTAAGTATTAACAGATATGCAGCAGTAGGTCTTCTCACATATAATGCATAAATGCATTACCTTGAGTAAATTGTAGGTTCTCAAAGGAAAAAAAAACATAAAATGATTGTTTCACCATAAATTTCTTTCTCTAAAAAATAAGCAAAGTATATGATAAAAGAATTGCTTTATTATTCTTTACCGGCATACTTTCAGATAAAAATGTACAGTCATCTAAATAAAACTTTTAAATTTTAATATGACTGGATCATTTAAATAATTTATTCACAAAACTGGAGGTATAGAACAGAAAGCAAACATGCTAAAATGTCTCAAGAAAGGGGGGGAAAAAAACCCAAAAAGAAATAAACTTGTCTGTTGCTGAGTTTGAACACACATGCATGCAGCTTAACTCGGTAAGCGTTTTCAACGACTGAAATACTTTACAAAGGATCTAATTTTAAAAGTTTAATAAAAATATATTTGGCAAATTTCAATTATTTGACATAAAGAATAGTAAAATGACATAAAATGACATATTTGACATAAAGAATAGTAAAATGACATAAAAATAGTAAAATGTTGACTATCATCTCAAATATAAAGTTATTCATTGTTAAAATAATGATTATTTTTCATTTTGACTTCTCTAATTAGAAAGTCTGAATTAAATAACTACTTCTCATATAGCAAGTACAATAAACTGTAATTTAAGCAACATGTGCAATTGCATTTTGTCAATATCAAATCTATATAATCTCTAAAAATTTATTATAAAATGCAAAATGCAATCATCAAATAAGTAATAACAATATAGGAAGAATAATTGCAGACCTATTAAAGTTATTTGTTTCTATTTAATTATAACTGAAGTAAGTACAAAGTCTCTCCAACATAATTGCATGGTATTTAAAGACAGTAAGGGATAAATAAAATACATTATGAAGCACTTCTAAAATATCTGGGTTTTTTTTTTTTTGCTTATTTTATCTTATAGAATGTAATTTTTTTCAAAATATTACATAAAGAAGGCTATTTAAAAAAAATCCATATTTGACACTTTATTGTGTTCAAATTATCAATCTGCAATCTGGAAGAATAAAAAGTATAGAATAAGTTACAATTTTATAGCAATAAATTGTTTGTCAGTAAATACCAAATCACTGTATTGTTTTTACTGCACTCCAGTCATGCCAAGATAGTGAATAGGGAATATAAACTGAGTCTGGTATAAAATTAAAAGTATTTAATCTATAGTTTATATGTTAATACATTTAAAACTTAATTTTGAGTCATTTCAAATATACTCACCATAGAACTCAACACATTCAGATATCAGAAATGGATTTCTCTAATTAATCTTTAAATTTCCTCACTCCAATATGTACCATACATTGTTTTTCTAATAATATCCCACTGTATAATAGTCACTTGTTAAATGTATGAAAATGTTTTTCAAAGCTAATATAAGTGTGAAATTGCCAGCAAAATTAAATAGGTATGGATACACACACACATACACACAAAGTCATACATATATATATTTCACTTAAGTAAATTTTTAATATGCACAACACAGTGAAACTGCTCCAGAAACATTGGAGTTAACACAGACACTATTATCACCCAGAAAACAGTAGTGTTCAATTTTCATAGACGACAATAGCTAGGACATGGACATAATTTGATAGAGGACTAGATTAAGCTTACGTGCTGTATGTGTACAATAAAACTTGTTGGGTCATAAGAAAAGATGAATTGTTACTGTTTGAAAATGGAAGAGCTGGTGTCCATATATAATAAAAAAATCTGAAAGATAAAGACAAATATTGAACATTTGTTTCTACAACAGGGAATTTGACAAATCAAAATATGTAAAAACTGGTGGTCACTAAAAGTTAAATGAAATTTTTAAGGTGAATGGGAGACAGAGAGAAGGAGAAACAGTCAAAAGGTATAAGGAATGGTAGTGGGTAGGAGGGTGAGAGGTGTTCTTCGGGAAGCAGAGTTGAATTTGCTGCTCCTAGAAATGATTGGCATTGATGGGACAATACAGGGATTCACAAATATTCAGTTTTCACTTCTGTCTTCGTGGGACTGAGACACATTTATATGGGTAGGAGAACTACCAGAAAGGACATTTTTTAAAAAATAGCTTCCCCATGTCTCTGTAACTTTCATATCTCCACATTACAACAGATAATATTGTGTAAGCTGAGAATGAATGTGATCATAGGAGTTCAGTAACATTTATGATCTATGTCATTGTTCCTTCCAGTACCAAACTTGATTTTTTCCCCTAATCTATAATTTGGAAGTTGACCAAGAAACTAATATCAAGAAGGACGTTAAACATAACTGTGTTCTGTCTGTTCTAACTCCAGTACTGCATCTTTGTATGAATCCTGCTAGGTTGACTATAATCCAACTACTGATTTCTAGCTTAGTTTCCATTTCATTTTTCCTTATTAAATGTATTTAGTGACATTTAATGACAATCTCAAAACTGTAAAATGTTAATTTCTGTAATTCTCCTCTTGTGTCTTTAAATTTGTTTTTATCAATGAAAACTTTAAAACTAAGTCATTCTGGTCAGTATCGTCAAAACAGTAGATCGTGAACTTTGGCAGAGGAAGAGGTGTAGGCTTATCTTTTTTTTTTAGCCTACTAATTTGAAAGATCCTACATTTGTGGACTTTTTAAAATAAATAATTTATTTAAATATATATTCTACATCTTTGTGATCTCTGGGGTTCACCCTCCCACCCTCCCTTATTGTTCCCACCCTGTGGCCCCTCCGCCTCTGAGTTGTGTACTTTAATTTGGTTGTTAGTTTGTTTTGAGTTTTCTTCATAGCTTTTTGCTTATCTTTCCCATGTTCCATATAATAGTGAAACCATTTGGTTTCTGTCTTTTTCTTTTTGACTTGTTTCTGCTAATATGATTTCTTCTAATTCCATCTATGTTATCATAAAATCATCCAATTTGTCATTTTTAATTAATGAGTAATATTCCATTGTGTATATATACCACATCTTTATCATCTAATCATCTTTTTTGAAACATTTCCATTGTTTCCATGTCCTTGCAATTATAAATAGTGATGCAATAAACATCTGAGCATAGGTGTCCCTTTGTACAAGCAATGAGGTCCCCTTTAGGTAGATTCACAAAAGAGCAATTCATCCCAGGGGCACAAGGATGGTTCAACATCCAGAAATCAATTAACATAATCCACCACATCAACAAAGAAAAATGAAAACCACATGATCATATCAATAGATGCAAAGAAAGCATTCAACAGAATCCAGCATCCATTCATGATAAAAGCCCTTGAAAAATTGGGGATTAAAGGAACATACCTCAACATAATAAAAGCCATCTATGTCAAGTCTATGGCAAACATCATCCTAAATGGGGAAAAACTAAAATCATTCCAATTAAGACCTGGAACAAGGCAAGGATGCCCACTGTCCCCACTACTTTTTAATATTGTACTGGAAGTTTTAGCTAGGGAAATAAGACAAGAGAAAGATATAAAAGGGGTAAAAATAGGAAAAGAACTGAAGCCATCATTGTATGCAGATGACATGATTCTCTATATAGAGAACCCCAAAAGTCCACAGAAAAACTACTTGAAATAATAAACTGGTTTAGTAAGGTCACTGGATACAAAATCAACACACAGAAGTCAGTAGCTTTCCTATATGCAAAGAAGAAATCAGGAAAATCATCCCTTTTACCATTGCACCAAAAATAATTTAATATTTGGAATAAATCTAACAATACATGTGAAAGAACTATACAAGGAAAACTTTAGAACACTGTTAAAAGAGATAGAAGACATAAGGAAATGGAAAGACATTCCTCATGGATTGGAAGAACTAATATCATCAAAATGGCCATCCTACCAAAAGCAATCTACAGATTCAATGCAATTCCATAGGCTTATCATAATGTAAGCATTTTCAGGTCCAGAACAAAAGAGGTTCCTACTAGCAAAGAAATCCACAGAAGTAAGTCTTGACTAATGGAGAGAAAGGGTTCAATTTCCCCAAAGTGTTACTTATAAAAAAATCTATGTTGTGATATTATTTTATGTAATGTTATATGATACATGTAATGATCATGTAATATCATATAATTGAAATAAGGATTATTTCAATTAATTTATGCTAATATTTGAGTGGAGAAGGGGAAGAGAAGCTACAGGATGGAAGGGAAGTAAAAAGGAAGGAGAAAGAAGGAGTGAGAGAGAGGGGAACCCAGGAGAGGAAAAAAAAAGGAGGGAAAAAAAGGAAAGAGTGAAGACAGAAGAAAGGACAAGGAAGGAGGAAAAGGGCCAATAAAACCAGAGTTTCATGTAACAGTGTTTTTGTAAGTTATTGTTTGCTTATAGCTAACCAGCACAGAATTATGGCTATTGATCAGCTTTAAATGATAGTTCAGCATATTTAGAATTATACAATGACTTCTTCAGTTAATTATGTCTCTGCACTACTGACAAATGTTTATCAATATTTTACTAACTCTATTGTACGTAAGGACTACATTTTAAATTTGAGAGGGGTTGAAATTAGTCCACTGTAGGAAACCACTTATTTTTGTCATTTTATGACTTCAACTTCAGTATTGCAACAAATACCACATTTTGTACTCTTATTTACCAATGTACACTATTCTATATATTTATTTATTTTTGACAGCATACCTTATTTCTCCTTTTGTTTATCTTCCAGTCTCCTTTTCTGGCTTCCCTCATTAATTCCCATAAAATAATAAAAAGGTCAGATTTCTTTATTTAGAAACATGTTTAAAATTAGAAGTAGTTTGAAGTCACAATCACCACAGAAATCATTATCATCAGTGACAAGTAAATGATTCTGTCTTCAGGAATACACACAATCACTATCTAAAAGAAAATCCTCAAGTTCACATGGTCAACCAATGACTACCAATCCCCACAGTTCATATTTTATAGATATGTGTTGTGTTAGTTTCATTAGTATCTTATAAATACTAAAAATCAAAAAATAGAAAGACTTGTAATAATTAGATATTACAGTAAAGAAAAGAGGAATTTAAATAAATGAAGACTGTCAAAATAAATGAAATGGAGAACTTAAAGAAAATGCAAATTTGTAGATATTTAACTTAATTTTTTTTACTTTGTAATGAGTGTTATGACACTGAAAACACAACTGATTACCATTGGTTGTATATTAATTGTTAAGAGTCATTTTATTGTACTTGTTTTAAATTTGACAAAAATTATGATTTGATAGGTTTTCTTTATATTCTCCAAAATTCACACTAGGTAAAGAATTGTCAGGATGATATTAACATGCAAGCAGTCTTATTTTAGTATCTATACAAGTTTAAAATAAATTTACTGACAATGGTTACTGAGTATAATGCTCAAACCATTTTTTCAGTGACTATTCAATTATATCAATTTATGAGCAGAGTACCTGCAATCTAGATGTATATTAATAGTGGGTCAATACTGTGAATCAAAAAATTTTGATTAAAAAGTTTGATAAGAATATCACACAGACTTTTAAAATCTTTTTTGAAAAACTGTGATATGTACATGTACAAATTTATGTGTCCATATAACATATTTTATATCTGTAGTTATAAATTACATAATATATACATACATATTTTATATACTTATAAATTTTAATAAATCATATTTTTAGTATATTACACATCTGTTTTATTCAACTGACTTTTGTTGTTTTATCTTAAAATAACAAATACAGTATCAGGAGTAAATTTCTTCTAACAGGATTGAAATTATTCTTATTTTGATTGAAATAAGAGCAATTATAGGGCACTTTTCAAGTAATCCACTTTTTTAAGTTTGTGTAACGTATAAATAAATGTCTTAAAAACAGTTTCAGTACTGAAATGTGTTTATTCTAGTTCCAATAATTTTGGACTTATATTTGAAATCAAAACATTAACAAATTAACTATTGTTTCTGAAATATGACATCTCCCTCTAATTAATTTGAATTCATACACGCAGAATTGCTCAGAATGAATCATATAAATAAATATGGATATTATCTTGTTTGTCATCTGACTTTAATATATTGGGATTTCCATAATTTCATTCCAATAAGTATTTCACATCCCCAATGAATGCTCCTTTTCGAAGAATAAAAAATGGTACAGTGCTTTCAAATATTAGTGATGAATTTATTGCATATTTTTACATATTTTGCATTTTAATTGCTGTGCATTGTCATGTGAGTTAAATAGAAAATACTTTGAGATACATCAAAAATAATCTAAACAAGTAATCTTATGAAAACTTTTTTTTCATCAACAAATTGGTACAAGTTTTGAATAGTAGTGATTATAATGAGGCAGGTGGCTGAAGATATCACTTTCCAGACAGCTGGTGAGACTAAAGTAAAAACCAATTATTCATTTTGGTTTCTAAATTTTTATTTGTTTATTCTGGCAGATAGTGCTATTTTCTTTCTCATATGGATTTGGTGAGTTCTTCAAATAAGGGGAAATCAAAGCAGCCCACCAAATTTTGGTTTACACATCACTGTATCTGTGTAGTTTCTGTGAAAGCATTATGTGTAAATTATCTGTATAATAAAAGTTATTTTAAATTTTATGTGGTATTACAATGTATTTCAAAAGTATATTTGTCATATAAGCAGTAAAAGTTCTAATAGGGTATTTAATGACTCTAAAAATGAGTGATAAAATACATGAACAGATAAAATGTCCCTTTTTATGAATTCAACTTTAAAGAAACATATAATAAAACACACACACAGTAATATACAGATCAAAGCATCATATTTTCCTGGTAACAAACCCATTTGTCTCAGAAAGAACTAAGTGAAGAGTTCAGGGGGATAAATTCTGTTTATAAGAAACTGGCACATGTTAGAGGTGATACCAGCTATGTATAATCACATCATATCTCTGAGAATAACTCTTCTTGAAAAGACAAGAAATGACAGATATTGTGGAGAAGAACCTTGCTACACAATTAGTGGAAAGACAAATTGGTATGTTCTATAAATAGAATGATGGTTCCTCGAAAAAATTTAAATTTAAGACTACCACCTGATCCAAAATTTCCATTTATGAACATGTACCTGAGTTAAACAAGGTCACTAATTCAAGAGAAAATATATATAATTCCCAGACATAGCCGGGCACGGTGGCTCGTGCTTGTAAGCTTCAGCCTATGAAGTGGCCCGGGCTAGGGATCGCGGTTCGAGTCCCGCCTGGGGCCTGTAGCGAGACCTAGTTCCAAAAAAAATACAGCTGGGCGTGGTGGCGCCCCAGCTACCTGGGAAGCTGAGGCTCTGGATTGCTTGAGTCTGTGGTACCCTGGGCAACGAGAGCCTGCGGTTCCACAGGCAAAAATAGCAATACCTAGTCTCAAACGAACAAATGAACAAACGGACAAACGGACAAACGAACAAACGAATAAACAAACAAACAAACAAACAAACAAACAAATAAATAAATAAATAAACTCCCAGATATACAAAGTTGTAAATCAACTTTACCTCAATGAACTTAATTTGCAAAATAAGTTAAACTGTGAGAAGAAAAGCAAAGCAAAAGCAATAAATAAATAAATAAATAGTAAATAAATAAATAAATAAATAAAAACTTTATGTAAACTGCAGGATTATTTATAATAACCAATATATGTGATTATTACATTGTATGTATCCATGGATATATGGATAAAGAAGTTGTGAGATATACATGTATATTCATGTTAAAAATAAAATATTACTATTTTGTATGTATCCATGGATATATGGATAAAGAAGTTGTGAGATATACATGTATATTCATGTTAAAAATAAAATATTACTATTTTGTATGTATCCATGGATATATGGATAAAGAAGTTGTGAGATATACATGTATATTCATGTTAAAAATAAAATATTACTATTTTAAGTGAAATAAATCAATGACAAATGCCATATGAGCTCACTTATAAGTTAAGTCTAAAGAAAAAAAGTAAGAAAAAACACCTCAAGATTCAGAGGTACTGTTACCAGAGACAAGGCTGGTGATTGGGATGGGGTCAAAAGAGGAAATATCCAGTTAAAAATAGTCATGAAGATAGTATATAATCTAGTGGCTATAGTCAATAGTACTGCATTGCATATTTAAAGCGTATTTAAATGAGCATATTTAAATGGGCACATTTTGCATATCTTATCCCAAGACAAAAATCAAACATGTTCAACTCTGTAAGGGGACATATTTTAAATAGATTTATTGTGGTGATTATTTTGCAATGTTTAAGTATTCAATAATTATGTTGTACACTGAAATAATTTAAGGATCATTATCCTGCTATATATTGAAATGTCTTCATGACAGTGCAGGTATAAAATGATATATATCAGTATTGACAAATTCTAACTTAGTAATTATTTTGGAGTCACTAATGGGATAAGCAATTATGCAAAATTTGAAGATAATAGCTACACGTAAATAATATATCATATTTTATAACTTGGAATAAATAAAAAGGTAGATACAGCATGTTATCTAATAAATACTTCTATGAAAAAAAATTACACTTTTTGATTTGGTGAAATATTCATGAAATTTTGCCATAAAAAAGAATGATATAAGTGTATGGTATTTTCAAAAGGTATTTTATGAATACTGAATATCATATTTCAGCTATCAAAGTTATTTTCCCAAACACAGGGAATGAAAATTGTAAGGTTTGCAAAACCTTTATTAAATTTATTGATTTATAATGTAGTCTCAAACTAAAATATTAATTAATATTAGACATTGGCTGTATGGATTCTCACTAAGCATTAGAAAGAAGTGAATCTTTACTATAACTATGGTGAAGATATAGCATATGAAAGATTTTATTTACAACATCTTTTAT
This sequence comes from Uropsilus gracilis, assembly GCA_004024945.1. Taxonomy (NCBI): domain Eukaryota; kingdom Metazoa; phylum Chordata; class Mammalia; order Eulipotyphla; family Talpidae; genus Uropsilus; species Uropsilus gracilis. The sequence goes on from PVHY01005478.1 coordinate 55,652, forward strand.
ATGGAAAATATTTTCAGTTAGTACCCAATGGAAAATGTCAGTGGAAGCTTGATGCATTCACACTACATACATAATTAGATTACAAATAACACAATATATCCAAAAATATGATAAAACATTAAACATTTTCAAACTTTGAAAGAATAAATTTTATATCTACTTGTGTTTTGAATTCACAAAGTAGTCAATGTATTCCAGTTCAATGACTGTATTCCTAATTTTATATTTAGCCAAGTTAAGTAAATTTTTTAATTTCCCATAATGCATTCTTAATTTAGTTAATCAGTAGTTATTTTAATTTTGGCTTAAATAAGATTTTCTTTGTTGAAAAATGTAAAGCAGTTTCCAAAACATTATGAAGCACAAAAAGAATTTCACAGAGCAACCCAATTTAAGAAAATAATTAACTTCATCTTTCCTTTCTCTCTGTTCCTATAAAACAAAAAAGTGTTACATGCAAAAAATATCAAGCTTATTTTTATTTAAGTAACGTAAGAATGGAAGGAAAAACAACTTTGAAATTCAAGTAATAAAAATAGTACAAGCAATAATAATACTGTAATATTAATTGGAATATTCTATTTTTATTATTTCAAAACTTCAATTTGAAGAAATTTCAGAAATTTGAACATTTTAATAAATGCATATTGTAATCCATGATTATAGAGAATTAAGGTTTAACGTTGCAACTTTGGCACATCTAACTTGCACACTCCCACAGAGTAAGCAACCAATGACTAATTTAACAAAATTATTGTCAAATTTGAGAATCATTCAATCTGAGAGATAGTCTCTGATATATTTGCTTTGAAAGTAAACACTAAATAGTCTAAACTTACATGGATAATTATTGACTAAATTATTTTTAAGTGAAATGTTAAAGACAGTTAAATTAGTGGAAATGTTGAGGCCATTTTTTCAAATGAACTGACACACAGAAAATAGAATCGGAAGTGGAAACAATCATTTTCTTGCTCTAGGACTAACTTGAACAATGCATTTGAATATGCGTTTGCCCTGGTTCATGATTTACAAGTTCTTTTCTAGCTAGTCTCATTTCTGTTAGAGTTAAGTGGATTCAACTATTCAATATCCTGAAAATTGTGTTTCCACTCAAATTGTTTTCAGAATTTGTGAGATAAAATTATTTTTCTGTGTAATATTTAATTCTATATATTTTTATATTTATTAACCACTGAAATATGTACCATTTGTTGTAGTGAGGAATAATTTCAGCAATCAAGGAAAAATGGTCACAAAAGAACTTGCTTTCTTTAATCTCACAATTGAATTACTTCTCAACCTTTTTGCTAAGTTCAAGTGTGATGATCTACACAATTGGGGATATTTTAACTACCTCTACATCTTTAAAATTACCTGGTGGGAAAGAAGACCTTTATTTGTAATAAAATAAACAAACAAACACTGATGCAAACCAGTATTTTCCCTATAAAAATAATTAAAATGCACAGTCCAAAAATTGCATTAAATAGAAATGCTACTGTTTTGCTAGAAATAAGTATTTTAAAGTTATGTAACGCTATATTTGTTTAATTTTTATTAATTAAAATTTCAGAGTTAACTATTCATTTTAGTGTTGTAGAGATGAGATTTTAGAAAATGATTGTGAAAATCTTTTTCAATTAATGTAAGAGAACTTTTATCCTTTTATTAAATAGAAAATAGGGGTTAATGCTAAGTGATAGGTTACATAGTGGGTTGAATGAGTGTCCCACAAAAGTTATGCTACCTAGAACCTGTGATTCTAAACTTGGAAAAAGACTTCTCAGAAGTATTTAAGCATCACAAAACGAAATCATCCTGGGGTTATCCAGATAGATCTTGAATTCCTAGTATATATTTTTGCGCGGAAAGAAAAAATTACACACGGAGAAAGTCATACGTGATGTAAACAAAGTTGAAGCAGTTAAGTCCAGTAACCTAGAAACACAAAGGATTGTTGTCATCTATCAGAAACAAGGAAAACAGCACATATTCATCCTCGGAGCAGGTGACACTTTAGTTTTGGACTTTTAGACTCTGAAAGTGTGGGAGGATAGATGGTCTGTTGCTTAAGCTATCCATTAGTAATGTATCACACAGATCTAGAAAAAAATACACATTCTTTATCAACAAAATTACTTTGAAAAACAGGGATGCTTTCTAAACCAATTATTATTTAGTTTTCACTGTGTTGATCAACTTTCTAGTCTGCAGTAGTACTCTAATCACTTACCTGATCTTAAAGTCAATTGCTATATCAATATCTATCCTGAAAATATAATTTTCCCTTTTGAACAAAGGACATTCAAGAATGGAATGTTTAGCCATCATGCTCTGCTGTATGTCTAACTACTTAGACAACTTGAACAGTAACATATAATATCATTGAATTTCCTATAATCTGAACAGGAAATGCATAATGCTGATATTTTTCTAATATACACTCACATTGCCTTATTTTTTTAAGAAGAATATATTATTTAATATATGAAGCCAAGTTAGTTATGAATAATAACAAATTTATAACCATTCCTATACGTAAATTATTACCATTACTGTTTCAGTAAGAAAGAGGATTATATTTGCAAATTTTACCATAGTAATATTCTCCAATATTTCCATCCTCAAAAACTGTTCAAACTTAATAAGGGAAGTGCAGGAATCTGTTGTTACAATTTAATTTCCTTCACCATGAATCTGAGGATAAGGGATTATAGCTCTTCTTTTTATAATAAAACTGTTCTTTATGACAGATGTGATTCTCTCTCTCACACACACAAACATGCACACACACTCCTCTTTTCCTCTCTTCCTCTCTTTCTCCCTCCCTCTCTCCATCCTTGATGATAGCCCTACTTAGATGGAAAAGATATATATACTGTTACAATGGTATTTTTATTCCTATCTCACTCCAAAAGCAGGATCAAATGCTAGCCAACAAATAACTCTAAAATTAATGCAATTCCAGCTTCCAGATTTCCAGCTACACCAAAACAAACTACCTTATTGTAATAGTTTTTGAATACCTGACATGGAGAATCATAAAAGTAATAGTGATAACTAATTAAGTTTTGCAGTATTTGTTATTCAACTAGAGATTCTGAAAAAAAAAAATGACTTCCTATGTAACTTTCAGTATCATTTCTAAACTGACTCATGTTCAATGTAAGAAACAAATGCACAGAGACAATAATGTTGCTCAGACACCTTTAAGGAGAATAATCATAAATCAGCAGAGTAAGAAAAGTTAGTAAAATGTCTTATGTAGAAAATTGACACAGAAATTACTTCTTGATGAAAAAAACAAACAAGCAAACAAACAAAAACCAAAATGTTAAATATTATCCTAACAAAATAAGTTTCTCTAAAGAGTTGATTGAGAAAATGTATCATTTTGACAACACAAGTGTATTTATAATTGCATTGAGCTTTTATTTACAGTGTGGAAAAAATGTAAATATATATTCATATCCTATCATACATTTTCACATTTTTATCTGTATGCTTTAAGATTATAATTAATTAAAAAATAATGCAAAGGTAGCATTTTGGAGTTGTCATTTGATGCCCAATTTGAATATCTCTTATAAAGAGTCAAAAATCCTGAAATATACAAACTTGTTCTCAAAATTGACTTTTTATGCACATGTAAACTTTGAATTATTTTTCCAGAGTTATATTTGTTTCAAAATTACTAATAATGATAATGCTATTTGTTTCACTTTTAAATAAAAGTGATGTACTTTTAACAAGCTGTGATTGTGTGTATATATACATATTTGGCATAGATATAAATAAGCATTTTGCCCATATCACATTATATATATATATATATGTGTATATATATGGGGAACAATTAAATATTTTGGATCAATTGTAGATTAAGTTCACAAATGCTAGGTAAATGTGGGAACAAAAATATGAGAAGAGTAAATTACACATTTTTTGAATAGATGAGGTACATATTTTATATAAAGATAGTTTTATTAATAACCCTCAGCAAGGAAGAAAACAAGAACATTGTTGATAGCTTATTCTTATGCATCATATGTTTTCAACTAAGTTAGATGTTACTAAAGATATAGAAAACAACAGTACTTGTTGTCTGAAAAACAATTATATTTGCAATGACGTATAGAAAGATTTATATTAGAAATGTTTTGCTTAGGTTTATTTTTATTTGCGGCAATATGAGCACAATGAATATAATCAGCACTTATATTTCCTTATGGAGTTTGAAGTCACTAAGCATTTCACAGACCCTATTGATCTATGATTTTATCATTTTTATCAAAATATAAAATTATATTTTTCAAACTAGTATCATAAATAAAGGGGTGGAATTATATTTTCAAATGAACTCCAATCATCCTAGGTTGTCAAGACAATTAATTTTTCTAATCAATTTTAATGATCTCATTCTTGTATTCTACTCTGAATTTTATTATTTATTTAAAATTGGAAGTTGTAAAGCAATAAATAAATGTTATTAACCTCCTTGCTTAGATCATGAATGATTTCCTAATTACCACAACTAATAGATATTTGTCAATCTACAAGTTAGCTTTATTATTTTTAATCAACATGTCTCTCGTCTCTCCTTGAGTTCTTGCCTTTTGCATACTTTGACTCTTTCTCTGTATTCAGGCCTTTTTCATTTTCCCTCATGATATTCTCATTCTCTTCTTATATTTTGGAGTTCTTAAAATGGCTTTTTTCATTCCACAATCTGTAGGAAGAATCATTAAATCCTGTGGTCTCATAAACCTCTATCCCCCTTACCACATAAGTTATTTGGAAAAAATGTAAGGAGAACTATTCATATTTTCTCACATAGCTTTTTTCTAACTTCACAATTAGTAAGTTTAAATAAGGAAATGAAGCTTTTTTTCCTGCTTGTCATTCAAAAATAATGTACAGATAATTATGGTAGAATGAGTTATCATCTCAACCCTTTCTCTCTATAGTAGAATACGAACCTATATACCCTTGACCATGTGATTTTTCAAATGCCTCTTACTAGAACAAATGCATTGTTTCTCTGCCAACATGTTACTTGGCATAGCTATGTAACTTGACTTCTTTTCAAATGAACTTGATGTGAGCAGAAAATTTAAATGTGCTTTAATACTTTGAATATATTCACATTTTCTTGCATGCTTTCTTATGAGTTTCTAAATCACCTTGTATGGAAAATAGTCATCAATCTCAGAATGAAGAGAAAATAATTGTTGAAGCTAAGAAGTTGTTTTATATTTTTATTACAATAGGACTAATATGGAAAATGAATATTAATATAAAATCTTAATATGTTCTCTGTGTAAGCAAAACACACATGATAAAAGCTATACCCTGGACCTAAGTTTCTTTGACTGCTGGTTTTATCTACTCTTTATTCCATTACCAATGTTGCTTTAATAAGAACAGTGTAACAGTATGTATGTTTGTGTTTAACTGTGAATATAAATATATACAAATATTAATGGATATATATGGATATATAATGGATATATATATACTGGATATATATGGATATATATATGGATATATATCCATACATATATATTCGCTATATCAGATAATTATATATTAATATATATCATATATTATTTACTATATATTAATATATAATATATATTTGCTATATCATATAATAGTCAACCAATCACCCAAAATAGATACCAGAGAAATAAGGACACCATGAGAATGATGTGATGCTAATGCTGTGGCAGTCTTTGTAAGCAGATTGCAATACAAGCCTGTAAGTTTCACAGTGTTATAGAGTAAAAGCTTTTTGAAAGGTCTAATTAGTATTTAAAGGTATACTAACTTAGCTTTAATTCATAGTTATTCAATAATGCTGTTGTTTTTACTTCGTTTTTTCTTTACAAATATCTTTCCCTAGTTGTCCATTGGTTGGAACAGTCCTAATCATTTCTAATTCAGCACTGACTGGTAGAATAGAGTTTTGTTCAAATGAGTACAATAATTTTAAATATGCCTCAGTTTATTTTTTTAATAGAAGTGGTCTTGATTTTCAGTAAACATTGCATACAATTTGAAATCTGTTATTTTTGAAAATTGTACTTTTCTTTTTCAAGTTGACTAATAAAAAGGTGCAACTTAAAAATTACCATATTTTAATATGACATTGTGCATACAGAATTATACAAACTAAAAACAAAAATTAAACAACTAAATAACAATACAATCATTATTAAATATGTACTCAACAGAATATATATTTCAAGTATTTCTCTATATTAACTCAGTTTAATTCTTATGACAAGACCTATGTTAGAAATGATGAAATTGAGGAACAGAGGTAATAACCCCATTTTCCAGCGATCACATGACTAACAGTTGGCAGAGCTGGGATTTGAACAGAAGCAATCTATTTCAAATGGTCAGTGGTTAATTTAATCACTATCCTATATTACTTCTCTGTATATACAATAGATTTGTAAATAAGATATAACTCATTTTAAAAACCTGTGATTAATCGCTTTTGAAATATAATGTAGACTTTATAATGTGACATAGAAGGTCTTCTAGGATTTATTCCATTCTTCACTATTCAGCTTCACTCACATCTGTCTTAGCATTCCTCTTAGCAGACCATAACCGGTTTTGGTCTTGCATGTTCAGTCTACGTAATTCATCTTTCCTCCTATTTTGCTAAATTGAAAGGCCATGTACTACACTTAAATTTAGTCCTGTCGTGAATTTGGTGCTAACAGCTTGTGAATCGAGGTGCTAAGTTGAGATAGTAAACTCTCTTCTAGAATACCGTCTTTGTGTTATAAAATTTTTCTGCAGAACTCTTCATCTCAACCATTAAAGTAAATTGTTTTGAGTTAAGGACTGACTATAACTTCTTCATATAACTTCTTCATATTTTCTTCTGAACCAAATCCTAGAAAACAAAGTATCAACCAATCTGGTAGTTGTGTATTAGTGCTTGAGTAATACCACCCTATGAAATGCTAAATAAGCTTGAACCATTTGATTAAATGTTTTGTTTTTTTTCCCCACAGAATGGAAGTATCCATTCATGTGTTCAAATAAATAAAAATACGGAGAGTAACTGAATTATGAGGGAGGACAACTACACAAAACACTCATTTACTCTCAATGGAGTTTTTATTAGAATTGTATAATAAAGCCAATGAAAATTTAAAAAGTATGATTTTTTAAAAAAGTAAAGAAAATAATAAAAAGGATTGGTTAATGTAGTGATACATAAACCACTTTCAGTACACAGAAAGGAAGTCCCTCCCTCGCATGCACTCATTGCTTTTTGTTTAATTCAGAGTATTTAAAATGAACATCACTAAAATAATTAGTTTATACCATGTTCTAAGATTTTTGAAGATAGGGATGGAAATGGAGAAATAACTGAGGTGTATATTTTCCTGTAGAATTCTTTCGTTTAAAGGTAGATCCACTATAATGCCTCTGTCTGCTTACTATTATGAAATAACTAAGGTTGTAGAAGCAAATTTATAACATTTCTATTCTTTAAAGTCAAGTCAGTAACTCACCTTTCCACGTCTTTACAGGTGATTAGAATAACCATTTTATGATATTTTAAATGACAATAGATTAACGATCAAAGACGGATTATAAGGACTATTTTGACCATAGTGGTATAGAAGTTATAAATATAGAACACACATACTCCCACACACATAAATATGTGAGAGTTGCTCATGTCAGGGGTGATATAATTATATATATATATATATTTTTTTTTTTTCCTTTCATGGTAGAGTACTTATCTGGGGTTTCCTGTACTCTCTAAATTTCAGTACCCATGATAGTAATACAGTGAATATAAGAGAAGCTTGACTGGTGGACACACAGTATCAACTGAACCAACAAAATGACTAGATAACCTATAAACAGTATTATTTCATGTATTTTGCTAATTTTTCTAAAATTCAACAGAATATGATTTATACACTAAAATATACCTGTGGAAAATAATTTTCTTGTTGTTGCTTTCTGTAACGGTATTTCCATTTTCTTTTAGTTCTCTGGTTTCCTACTAGTCTGCTAGTGTTGAGTCATCATTTGACAAATTTCATTCATCCGGGCTTATCTTACCAGTGCATCTTCTATTTGCTGACAACCCCCCCCCACCCCCACCCGCAATGCCTCCTTTGCTCTCCTGTTGTACTAAGCCTTGCTGATGCCACTCATGTAGTAGCATGCTTTGTTTACCTTGGTAAGGAAGATCTTTCCTTTCCTTGATGTCAGGAACTAAATATGCCATATTTTGTTATCCTAAAATGCCTCTGAATCCTCAGCTATTCCTCTCCACTACAATGTAACAAATTGGTTGAGTTCATAAGGATATTATGAGAATTAACAGTAGGTTCTGCTTATTGGTTATTTAATCCTATTGGATGCTAGTTTGGAAGTTTCTAAAATTGTGTATATATATATTTTATATATATATTATATATATATATATACTTTTTCCAATAGTAGTTAATACAACAGTATTTTAAATGCCACATTTACACTTTCCTACCAGAATCCCTGTAACTGAGAAAATGGTGATATATAGAGACCTCCACAGTTACATGACAAAGGACCTTTTAAAGGACCTTTTAAAACAACACTTTTTGTTTGTTTTTAATTTGTAGAAGAAAGGGAATGAGATTTGAAGCATTAGAAGTATTAGGTGCTAATGATAACTTGAAATAGAGGGTCATTTACTAAGAATAAGGTAATCTGGAACCTGAGAGTGACCACCAGCTGACAGGCAGAGGAAATGACAATGTTAGTCCTGGGTCTTAGAAAAACTAAATTCTATCAGTAATCTAAATGTGTTTGGAAGCAGATTCTTCTCTTATCTTCTAAAGAAGAGTCCCAATACACAAAAGTTTGTTTTCAGTCTTGTAACAACCAAGCTGAGAACCTAGCAATGCAAATTTAGCTCATATTTCTGAACTACAGAAATTGAGACAGTGACCAATAATTTAATCTTCAATTCTATGTTGGGTGATAGTCTGTTATTTGAGTAAAGTGTGTAGTATTTGTGATGTCAATCTATGTAAAAGTCCTTAGAATAAAAGCTAAGTTGATGAAGAGAGGTAGAGAGAAAGGCCATGTTAATTAGATAGTAAGCTGAGCAAACTTCTATTGCTTCAAATTTCATTGGGATGGTTTCTCATATTGCTGCAACCAAATAGCCCATAAGTAAAGATTTTCAATTCCAAAGATACACAAAAGGGGAAAACTACTTATGACACTTAAATGTTCTTATAGGGTTGTTATTTCTGGTACTATATTCTGCTGATATGCAAAGTGTGTGTGTGTGTGAGACACACACAGATATGTTAAGGTACATATTCTATATACAAGAGATGACTTTAAAATTTTGATTAGATTATTATACGATCTTTGCCCTCAGTGTGACAATTTGATTGATGGTTTTTACAAATCAAATTCTTTTGTATTCAATTTTCTTTCTGTCTCACTTTATACATAAAACTAAATTTAACTATGACAGTGTATTAATGTCATTTGTTTCAGTCTATTTAGAGAAGCCAGACAAGGTAATGTCTAAGAAAAACAACTTAAAAATTTTTAACCGTATTGGCTGTAAACTGTATTTATTTTATTTATAATACCATTTTGTATAGTATATGTGTTCATGTATATGGAAATGCACATGCAACACATGTACATATATTATTAACATTGCTTTCATCTGTATTATATAAAATAAAATAATTTCAGATATAAATTTATAACTATAAATTTATAAAATTATCTAATTTTGATAAAGACTAGCATTGAGAGTCAATATATGTAAATATTACATATTCAATTTTAAGTAATTTATGGTTATTTTAAGAAGTATGCCTAACAGAAAACATAAAGAAAAAATTTATTGGTTTGACTTGCATTCAAAATAATAATGTTACTTTACCAGAAAACATATCAGATACATTTTTCAATGTACTGGATACATTTTAGTAGGAAATATTCAATGATGAATTTTCCATCTATATTATTTAATATTTCATATCATTAAAATTACCCAAAGCCTATAATATATAAGTTCTCTCTCTGTGTATACATATGTATACATACACACATACACACGTATATATATATATATCTATATATCTATATATATATATGCACTCATATACATGTATATAATACACTATATACAGCGAGATGTTTTTTCTATTCTAGATTTAGTTAAGTCTGGAATTATAGTCAATCATGCAAATTGTCATTTTTATCTGCATTTGATGTTAATTATCATTGTGGTTAATGATTAATGGTTATTGGTGGGTTTCATAACATTCTTTGCTATTTAGTGTGCAAATGTTTATTTATATGTAAGATAGTAAACCATTACCTTCAATAAGCATTTCATATCACTCCAGTTTAGCAATGTGGAATTTTCAGTTATTCAAGAATAATTGTTTTTCAATAAAAATATGGCATTTAACATTATGAGAATAGCTTTATTTTTCTCATTACCTTCTACTCACAATCATAATCTTAGTTTCTATTTTTTATAGAATCTAAAACTAGGAAAATATTAAAATATACTCTTTCATTGCTATTTTTCTCACTCTTTTCAAAAACAATTCACTGTAATTTATGATTAGTTATTTATTGTGGAAATAATTTAAACCTGCTTTATGCAATAAATGTTTACCATTGTGCAGATATACACTATTCATTTCATGTATACATTATAAGCAGTTTTGAGATCATATCCTTGAGTCTAGTTTGTATTGGGTTATATATCCTCCTTTGCTATGCAATATATAATACTTATCTTAATATTTTGCCTGTAAAAAAAAACCTTTCATTTTAAAAGTATTTCTCTGACTATTATCTCTATTTCTTATAATAATGACAGCTTCAACACAGTGTTTTAAGAATCATGTTCACTTTCCACATGTATGGGTCAGTACTTTTTAATGTCATGTGTTATATTTTAAGGCTAGGCTTTAGCCTTCATAAAATTATGAGGTTGTCATTAAATTATTTCTGTGGATTAACTTAGTGTTCCAAAAATTATCCATTAAAATTTGTAAGCACTTGAAGTCTGTATATATAATAAGAAAGAAAATTAAAAAATGTCTACCTTTTTGCTAATTTAAACAGCCAACTTTCTAATAATATTTTTGTTTGAAAATTAAAATTGACAATAATTGTATGGAATGAAATATGTATATTACTTTTTTTAAATGTAAATACCTTTAACCATCAGCCCCAATTAATCCATGTTCACAAACACAGACATTGGTGTCTCTTGTGTTTAGCACCTAGATTATTTTCCTCTTTATCTGGCAATCAGGGAACTAAGTTATCAAACTCCTGAGAATAGTCCATCCCAGAAAGAACCTGTTAGGGAAATGTGCTGCCAGCTATGCCTCTGGAACTGTCTTATTAGTATTGAAAGCTTCACTGGGTTGAATCTATCTGGGTGATATATTCTTTTATTCTTTTGAATTTATATAAAACTATTGTAAGAAACTTTCATATCTAACTCATACAGAGTATCTATTTTTAAAAACACAATTGCTTTTGCAAATGGAGAAAACTGAATCATCCCAGATTTGTGAAAGGGCAATATGATATTTCTATTTTAATGATGGCACAAGTGCCCAATTCCTCTCCAAATTTGACCCCCTTTCACCCTAAGCATGATGACTCTTCAGTCAATACTATATCATTTAAAGAAAATATTTCTACTTAATACTTGATATATCTGCAATTGAATGATATTTATCATTCTATGTCTCTCATATACAACTTTATATTTTGTGCAAGTTATATTGGTGATGTTCATGATTATATGACTGCTGTTTTATAATTTGTATTTAACAAACTGTTTTAAATGTAGTATTCAAACTGAGAATAATAAATCTTCATTCATTCATTTATTCATCATTCCATTAAGTAATTCACAAGAGGTCATTTATTATGAACCACCATGTGCTTGCACCAAAAAAAAAGGGGGGGGGGATGAGCTTTTTGCAAAACATGATACCAGTATGAAATTATAGTTTGCTTGGGAAAAACAGTGGTAATAAGAAAATTTTCTAGCTTCATGAAAATTATGATGAAATTAAAGAAGGGTGATGAAATCAAAAAAGGAAAGGGGAATAAAGCATCAAAATTATTCTAAGTATCGACTTAAAATAAGAAGCTTCTTTGCAGTAAGTTGTTAATTCAGCAAGCTTAACATGTAACAAACTGATTAATCAAATCTCTGTATTTTGTATTTTGAAACAGTATATATAAATACTCTATGGACAGAGAATTTTCTGAGTTTCTTGGGTAATTTTTGTTCCTTGCTGATATGCTTGCATTCAGTAGCAGACGTTTTGCATTTACTGACATAGATCTCTTGTTATTTAAGTTTTTCCCCGGCAAACCTGGTTCTGACTCATTTCTAACACGACCTGCAGTGCCTGCAGTTGAAAATTCAACAACAGGAATAATAACTTCACTGTATCTTTTTCTCACATTATTATCAATTATCATTATGCTTCTTTTCACTACTTCAAACAACTCATTCCGTGTCTTCAAAAGTAGATCACTTTTATTTTAACTGTAGTCTAACAATTGGCAATCTGAAAAAATGTCAGAGATTTTGTTTAAGATATCACACATTTTGAAAAGTATATGCCCATCTCAAGAACAATTTTTACCATTAAATGTCTAATATTAAATACTGTAAAGATCATCTTTTATTGCCATATGTAAAGAATAATAAGGCTAAAATAGTCACATAGTAATTAAGATATTTACAGAACAAGAAATAGTTATTTTCACATAAGAAAAAAGCCTGTGCTGATTTTATTAATTTTTTTATTATATTGCTTGACATCTAGATACTTAAAAACTGTCGGTATTTAAAATGTACAATATAAATATGTAAGGATAAATATTGCTGAGGGAGCGTGTGTGCATGCTTACGCAAGAGGGAGAGAGAGAATCCCATATACAGCTATACATATAGATACAAACTGTTTAAGATAATTTTTATAATGTGAAATAAAATGTTTTTGAACACTTGAAATTACCCTCCCTAGCAATTCTAGACTCTTGGGGCATAAAGAAAATAAGGGTAAAAAGTAATGACAAAGGGAATTTGCAGGAACTTCTGGGATTCATTATCTTCTGTAAATAAAAAGAAAAAAAGAAAATAAAAGAAAAGGTAAACCTCTCAGGAGAAAGTAATTTGATTTTTAAGTTTTTCCCAGTTGAGTACATATGACATTAAAACAGTCTTCTATGGTACCATTTTAGAATTTCTTTAATTCTCATGTGTTTTAGATTCTAGTAATTTGCATTTCATAGCAAATAAAATGCAATTCTTAAAGATCACATCTTATCTAACATCCATATGCTATGATATTATGCTTTTTATTATTAAACATATGAGATGCTATTTACAAGAATAATATGAGGGATTAGTGTTTTGGTGCAGATATTATGTATTAGGAATGTGTGTGTCTGTGTTCATAAGCATATTTACTATCATGCTGTTCATTTATCTTTTAATCTATGGATCATAGAGTTAAGTATATATATATATATATAAAGAGTTAAGCATGCATATATATATATATATAGAGAGAGAGAGAAAGTGAGAGAGAGTTGTGGTATTACATATAGTTTTCAAAATCTTAAATAAATACAGACATATTGGGAATCAATGTCCTAATTTTTAGTCTGTTAGTAGGAACATATAGATAGATAACAATACTTTCGCCATTATACTTTTCATGATTTAGTATCAGTCTCGGACTTCCAGATTCTCCACCTGGGAAGAATTTTTTTTCCTATATCATATATAGGAAATGAGACTGCCCAGTATTTCTCTTTATCTATCTGGCTTATTTTTGCTAGGGTAGCTTCTTCTAACTCCATCCATATTGCCATGAATGACAAGTGTTTGTCTTTTTTGATCTCTAAATAATATTCCATTGTGTAAATATATCACAACTTTTTGATCTATTCATCTGTTTTGGGATATAAAGGTTGCTTCCATATTCTGGTTATTCAAAATAACCCTGCAATAAATTTAGGAGTACAGGTTTCATTTTGAATTAATGTTTTGGTATCCTTTGGGTAGACTCCAAGAAGTGTATCAAATCGTAGTTCCATTTTCAGTAGTTTGAGGTTCTTTACACAGTGATCCATTGTGATATAATATCTATCGATCTATCTATCGATCTATCTATCGATCTATCTATCTATCTATCTATCTATCTATCTATCTATCTATCTATCTATCTATCTATCTATCTATCATCTATCTATCTATCTATCGATCTATCTATCTATCTATCTATCTATCTATCTATCATCTATCTATCTATCTATCTATCGATCTATCTATCTATCTATCATCTATCTTTAAAACACAAAAAATAATATTGCCTTATTTCCTATGTAAAAATTTTTATTCCAGATTACCTAGTATTTTTAATATTGCTTGATAACTATACTATGCTATCATTGTTTTAAATTTCACAGGCACAGAAATAAATCTGAAACTTATGAAAACAAAGTTGTTTAATCATTTGTTATTCAACATAATTAGAAAAATAGAACTATTTCTATTTGTCTCCTTAACAGAAATAATTTTGAAATCTGATAAATTATTTACTCATTGTGAAACATGACTCTATTAAAAAAAGAATTTAAAAATTAACAAGTGCTCAGAATTTGTCAAATCATTTCAAACTGACATTCAGTTCCTAGTTAAGAAGTTAAATATCTGTATACTGTTTTTGGAAGCATTTTATGGGGAAATATATGGGCTTATAATTAGAAATCAGTGAAATGGTTTTAATCCATCTTTGTGAATTTAGGCAGGAATATTATGTATTAAAATTTTAGATACTTTGGGATTAAAATCAATTACTTTCATTTGGAGAACTAAATGAACTTTTAGCAATCTTCTATATATAAATCTAGTGTAGCTATGTATATGAATCCTTACAAAATAGTTCTAGTTTATAATTCAACAGATATGTGTTTATTTTAGATTTATGTCTCATAACAAATCTAAGGGGACATAACAAAAGAATATTTATTCTATTCATGAACCTCTTAATTCAGCTTCTTAAATGTTTACATGCTTAGTTTCTTCAATCAGACATTTAGAATGAAATGAAGTCAGTTTTCCAGAAAATTTTACTTCCCAGGTGGTGGTAGGATGTAATGTGTTGGAAGTAATTCAAATTACTGATTTAAGAACCATTGAATAGGACAAAGTCTTTTCTAGACAACACTAAAATTAACCAAGTTCTTTCAGATATAATTTACAATATGATGTGATATTTATGATTAATTTTAAATATGAAGTACTATAAATAAAGAAAATATACATCATGCACCATGAATTATAATCTATGTAAAGATACAGTTATCTACTCGAGGAATTATTCATAAATTTCAAGTGTAATTAATTTACATAATTGAAGGGAGTAATTCAACTCATCAGTTTCTGCAGCAATCTTTTCTATCAAAAGGGAAAGTAGTTCTAGTATAAATAAGTTATTTAAAGAAAAATCAATTTATACTTTGTAAATAAACAAATACAAATAACAATCTTTTTGATGGGCTCAACCGTATGACACACAGAAATATCACATTCAGTGATGAAAGATTGAAAACTTTTTCCGGTATATACAACGATATAGATTTTCACCATGTAGTATAGTATAGGAAGTCCTCATCAATTACCTAATCTTATCAATAATAGCAAAAAAGTATTTGATAATATTTAGCTTCCATGTATCATAAAAATCCTCAAACAGGATGGAAGGAATATGACTCAACATAAAAAAATTTTACAAAACAAACATAGTCAATATCATTCTCAATAGTGAAAGAAGGGAAGTTTGTTTTAATATATTATTTTAATATATGGCACAAGACAAGAATATAAATTTTCACTGCTACTATTCAAGATAGTATGAAGGTCAATTTATACTTTAACTAGTTAAAGCCTTAGATAAACCAGTCAACAAAGAGAAAGGTATAAAAAAGAATCAAATTTGAGAGAAAAGGTGATTTAGCAATATTTGTAGATGCCATGATAATATACATGAATTATTCTAAAGACTAGGAAGAAAATAAAAACTAATTGAAACAATCAACTTATTCAATAAGAGTCAAGTTAAAAGTCAATTTGCAAAAAAAACAGTTGGGTTTCTATATGCAACCAGTGAATTAGGAGAGAAAGAAATCAAGAAAAAAAAATTCATGCACAATCGCATAACAATGAATTAAATACGTAGGAGCAAACTTATAAAAGGAGTTAAAATAGAAGAAGTCATAAAAATTGGAATTACTCATTGCTCATGAAATTGTTAAAATGGTCATGTACCCAAAGGATTATGTAGATGTTCTGCAATTCCTATCATAGTTCAAATAAAATTCTTTTAATATATAAAATAAACAGTATTGAAATTCATCTGGAATCAAGAAGGACCCTTAACTGCCAAAGTAGTTCAGACAAAAAAAGAAGAGAGGTGGTGGTATCATATGCCAGGATTTCAAATTATACAAATCTATAGTAATCAAAATAGTACAACACTGGAACAAAAATAGAAACAAAGGAAAAGCCAAAACATAACACACACTTTTATGTATGATTGATCTATGACAGAGATACCAAAAACATACACTGGAGAAAGTCTCTTTAGCACAGTAAGAAAACTGAAAAGTTACTTTCCAAAGAATTCTACTGGATCATCTTTTCACATTTTACTCAATATTTAACTAACACTCAATTAGAATAGGCATATTCAGCTTTAAACTATGAAACACTGAAGAAAGACTAAGCAAAATGTTCTACAATATTGGCTTCAGAGCTGTCTTTGAATTTCATCTAAAGCAAGAGAAAGAAAAGTAAATATAAACAAATGGGATTCCATCATACTAAAAAATCTCTGCAAAGTGAAAGAAGTAAAAGAAACTCTCAGGAAAACACGACACCATGCTGAATGGCAGAAAATATTTGTGCACTAAAAATCTGACAAAGAATTGATATATAGAATATAAAATAACTCATTCAATTTAAAAAAAAAACAATAATCAAAGGCAGAACAGAAAAGTCAAATAGACATTTATTCAAATTATTACAGAAAAGTCAAATAAACATTTATCAAATTATTACTTATTATTAGGGATAAATTTTAGTCACAATGAAATATGGTCTCATTCCTATAGGACAGTCCTTTGTAAAAGAATAGAAATTAAAAAAAGTATTGATGATGGTGTGGTGTAAAAGAAACATAGGTACACTGATGGTGAGATTGTTGACTTATTCGGCCCTATGGAAAACAGTATGGGGATTTTTCAAAAATTAAAAATAGATCTACCATATGACCCAAATAGTAAAAAAACAGAAACAAACAAAAATCCCACCAATTTCAAGTCTATTTCATTCAAGTTCTATAATAGCCAAATATGGCACAAAAATAAATGCCCAAGGACAAAGTGATTTAGAAAAACATATTCATTTACACACACACACAACCCACAACGGGATGCTATTCAACTATTAAAAACACTATTTCGTATAAGAAGATTAAAAAATAAAGATGAATTTTGAATTCTTGTCTTTGCAGTAATATGGATCCAACTGGATAAGTGAAATAAGTCCAAAGGTTAAAGAAAATTACCAGATTGTTAAACATATATGTGAAATAAAGGGAAATGAAACAAACAAGCAAACAAGTTAGACAAAACCAAAGTAATAACAAATTCTGGCTTCTAATTACCAAACTGATGCAATATGAAGGGAGGGTGATGAGGTTAGTGGGATGAGAGAGGGGGCCCTATTGAGTGAAGTGAAAGATTATTGAGTTTTGGTGGTATGGTTAGTGTAAATATGTTCATTTACAGAGGTTTGAAACTATGGCCTCTAAAACAATACAGTGATGTAAATCAACTATGCTTTAAAGGCATAACTGAGGGAACAATACCTGTAAACAAACATTCATCTCCAATATAGTGAATTATTTCAAAAGAACTGTCAGAAATTGTTATATACTTTGAAAATGCTTCATAATTTAGATGTTCAATAGAAGAATAGCTGTATTTGAGATAAAGTGAATATAAAAAATAAAACTTATACTCTAAAATAAGAAAATAATAAACATTATATTTTTTGCTATCACGTTTGCTGGATTTATTTAGCTTTTATTGCTTTAACATATATATGAATAATCTTAAAATATAATCAATTTTAAAGAATATCTTACTACAGAGGAAGTTTAAAAACTCATACTGATGACTAATATAGTATTAAAACTGTATCTCCTATCTGGAAAAAAATGATCTCACTTTATCATTTGTTCCCTTCATCTTGTGGCTCATTGACTGATTTCAACATTTACTATCTACATTCTATGAGTGAATGTTCAAGTACATCTCTCAATAAGTGACATATTCAATATTGGATTTGTGATCATTTTTATGGAAGGCTGGATGGTATGAAATAGTAGATTAATCTCAGTTCTTCAGTGCTCATAGAGTAGTTTAGTCAATTTGTCTATTACCTAGTGAATTTTAAATAAAACACCACATCTTAAATTTGTATGTGCTGACAGAAACTTGATTTATGTTAAATATTTTATATAAACATTTATAATATATTTTACCTTATGAATTCTAATGTGTAGATGCATTTTCAGTTTCAAATTCTTTTTCACAAATGATGGAGTGCAAATGTTATTTTTAACATAAGTGTCTACAATTATATATAGCTATCATGAACATTATGCATATAGATATAACTGTATGGAATGACTATGTGAGTTATTTAACACATTTAAATAAATGTGCTTAATTTCAAAGGTTTTGACAAATAATAAATTGAAAATTATTAAACTACTGAATATTCTATTATTTCTCTAGGTCTTATAAATAAGATTGTAAAAATTGTTATGAAAATAGAAATAGTTTTGCAAAGAAGATTATATTAGAATGATATCAATGATAGAGAAATATTGGATTTTAAACTTGTTTTAGAAAAATTATTAACATGTCAATGAGAGACAAATGGTTATTAAATATACTTATATTCATTATATGATTCTATGTGGAACGTATCTTAAAACATCATACAGTCCCAAATATAATATTTAAAGAAATAGAAGATGATATTAATTTACTTAACTTTTGGATGAAAGAATAAGCAGCACTATTATTATTCCAAATTGAAGTATATCAACACTGAATTAGCATTTCTTGAGTCAGATGATTTTGACAGTAAAAATCTATGTATGGGACTTTATTAATAAAGTTGTTGTTTTCTCCTAGACTATCTGAAAGAGTGCTTCTGGAAATTTCAACTTTCCTTACTCACCCTCAGTTTTATTTCTAAAAGCTTTATGAAAGACAAAATTGCTCATGTATTGATGTCCTTCTAACAGAATGTCTAGTTATATAAAATTATTATTTACAGAGAGATATGTGCATACAAATAAATTTATGTACATATGTGATGTTTATGTATAAATAGTCATGTGTAACCTATTACAAAATACCATTCCCTGGACTAACAAGTCATATCTGCTCACCTATGTCACTCCAAAGTCTCTATACTACTCTGAGGGGACTTAGACTTATATCCCTTCTAAATGGTGTGAGCATATATCTCATAGCCTTATCACTTATAACTCCCTATAATTAAAGCTCTCCTTTGAAAATGTATCCTATCATGCCAACAAAATGCATTTTTTTCTTTACAATATATTTTCTCTATAAGGATTATTTTACAAACCGAATTATGTAGCAATATGTAAGATGAATAGGGACAAGAATGTCAAGAAAAATGCTTATGAAGGAAAGTAGAGAAGAAAGGGACATTGGGAGCAGCAGTAGGTCCTGATGTCAATTTGTCTTCTTAGTATGGAAGAAAGGAAGGAAAGATGGAAAGAAGAAAGGAAGAGAGGGATGGAAGGAGGTAAAAACGGGGCCTGGAGAGAAAAAAAAAGAAAAGGGCTATTTGCTTGGGTGGACATATATTGCAGTTTTAAGAAATTATTGGCAAGTCTACAGGGAATACTCAAATAATGTCATCCTTCAGGGAAGAGTTCACTCTGTCTTTGCTCAGCGCTGTCTGTCTCAGGTGTAACACTGTTACTAATGTGGAGATGGATGTCAGTGAAGAACTTAATCTTGTAGCTTTGAGAAGTGCATTTTCATAACTGCGATGCTCCTTCTGTTGGATGTAATTTTTTTTCATTTTTTTCCAGGATGTTTACAAACCCCCCACCTCAATTCCACTAACTATTATATCTTTAGCTGCTTCTTCTCTATTCCTTTGAGCTCTAGATACTGGAATGTCCTATTGTTCTCAGTCCTGAGATTTTTCTTCTGTATCTACTTCCAAGAAAACTTTATCTAACCTTATCTTAAAACATCCGTAAGATGATATCTGTACATAGCCTGCCTGGTTTTTCAGATGATGTTTAAAGTATTTTGTTACCTTGTATAAGTACTTAAATTACAAACATGTATCTCAACCACAAACAAACGAGTTCTCTTTTCTCATTTCTATACAATATTTAGACACCTTTACTACATTTCCAAGTGAAATCGGGTCAAAAGAGGAGGGGGGACAAAGCCCTCCAACTCACAAACCAAGGGTTCCTTTCACCCGCGCCTAGCAGTTGCCACTCAAAACACAGCTTAACAAGAGGGTTTATTAACAAGGGAGCTCAACAGGGAAAAGGAAAAGTTTTTAAAGCCACAAGTGGCAGTTATCTTACCCCAGTCACCATTCTCAGTCCCAAAGGTCTCAAAGACTCAGTCCAAGTTGGTGCCCTTTGCCCCTCCGAACCTCAGGGGTAGGCACTTTCGCAAAATCCAGTTCTTTCGCCGGCGTCTTCTCTTTTCTTCTTTTCTCTCCAGTGTTGCATGCTGCTCCACTTCTCCAAGGCTCTTCAAACTTCTTCCACGATTGCTGATGCACAATCAGCTTTCCAAATCGCTCGCCATCTCCAGGTATCAGCTTTCCATATCACCTTGCTACAACGCCATACTCTCCACACTGTCCACACTTCTGCCAGATGCTATGGCTCCTTGTCACATCCAGCTCACATCCAGCTTCTGCCCAGCCTGGTCACTCGGGCTACTCTTTACCCACCTGCCATTCTCGTCTCTCCTCTCCCAAAAGTTCTCTCTCTCTTTCCAAAAGTTCTCTCTCCTCCCCAAAAGGTTTCTGTGTTTCCTAGCCTCTGCTCCTTGCCTTTTTATCTCCCCTGCTTCTATTCCAACTTTCTGTTGTAATTCCCACTTCTGGCAGTTTAACTGCCACACCAAAGGGGGGAGGGGCTAACTGCCTCCGGCCAATGGGAGAGGAGCATCTTAAAGAGAGGATGGGCTAACTGCCACCAGCCAATGGAGGAGGAGCACCTTGTTAACTACCACAACAGGGGTTGGGGTGGGGTAGGGGCACCCTACTAGTAGTAAGCAGAAATCTCAACTGGGGATGTTATTTTAGTCCAGATTTATTGCTTATGTAATAAATACACATAAAACTAGATTAAAAATACTCAAGCCAACATCACTTGTTGGAGAAATATAGGTCTCCCAGGGAATAGGTAGCACAGAATTGTGATTTTTAAAGAAAGGAAAGAGTATCACAGTCACTGGCAGCATTTTCATACCATCCCAGCAAACTGAGATCCAGAAAGATTCGAAGATCCTGATGAATTAAAAATAGTCAGATATTGAAACAGGATTGCTGAGAAAAATGCAGTTTGTGATGAAAAGCAATGGAAAAAGGGATGGAGCTGAAGGAAGCTACAAGCCCTGCATTGTGGGACTAAATGCATTCTAGGAACACTAGTGTAACAGACAGCTGTTGCTGTGGAGATGAGAAGAAACAGAAATAAAGAAACTAAGAAGAGCTTCTATATAATACAGTAACTGAAAATTTGTAGTGAACCCAGCAGACCGGTTGTTGGAATACCTCTAAAGCTCTTAGAGGTATAAGTACTTAAATTACAAACATGTATCTCAACCACAAACAAACGAGTTCTCTTTTCTCATTTCTATACAATATTTAGACACCTTTATTACATTTCCAAGTGAAATCGGGTCAAAAGAGGAGGGGGGACAATGTACATAGGAAAATGCAGCATAGGAAATGCTTACTCAATCTTACTGTAACAAGTCAGCTAGGGTGACCAAATTTGGAACTCAATGACTCCATATTATAGAGGCTTGGACATTGAGTTTTCCATAAACCAACAATATCATGTAATAAAATTTAGCCTAAACACTCTCAAAGGCAACAGTCAGTAATTAAGCTGTCTCCAAGAGAAAAAACAAAGGATTCTTAAAGAAGTATGATAAAAATAAAGTTGCTACAGGTACCAAGTGTAATGCCCAACATACTAAAATATTTGTAACTCTCACAACTTACAACCAAAATAAGTGTAAGTATACATAGCTATTAACTTTAAAGTGGCATTGTGGATAAGATTCTTGTATAGAAAATGAGAAATGAAAAATAAGACTCTCAATGATATCAACTTTAGGTAATAGTAATTAATCAATATAACTTTTTTATTTTATACAATTTTATTTTGTTCTTTAGGTTTAGGTTACAACCTCTGTGTTATTTTTCCCCCCTTCCTTCATCCCTCTGGTGCCCCTTCCATTCTCTCAAACCCCACTCTTTGTTGTTTATTAGCTGTGCTGAGTCCATTAGTTTCTTTCCTATGTTAGTGTCTTTTCTCTGGGTGAGGGACTGCGTTGTAGGGTCCAGGAGAACCTTGCTGTTAGGTTTTCAGTCTTAAGTTTGCCTTGGGTGGCCAGGTTATATTCATTTGTGACCTGTCCATGTTTTCTTGCTGCAGGCCGTCCTCGCCAATCCAATCCCATCTCTATTGCTTTGCTGCTTTTCCTTAAGGCTCTGGTGTAGGACTTAGGGGTCTTGCCCCCAGCCAGTGTTAGTCAAGACCTTTCTCTGTGAGTTCAGGCTTCTGTGAGTGGCCTTTGAAGATCTCCTCTGCTTCAGTTTGCAGTTTTGAAGTGGGACCCATTATCCCCTCTTTGGTCATCCTCTCCTCTCCCGTAATGAGGGAGGGTGTGTTACTCTCCTTGAATATATCTCCAAAATGAAGACCCGGGTCTTGGCTCAGCGAGTGCAGAAGTGCACATGGTGACATCGTGTCTCTACGGTTGTTTTTTTGGTCTTGCATGCACTGGTTCACTTGGTTGTCCTTCTACTGTGACCAGCTCAGGCCCGTGGGCTGGACTTTTGCCTGGTCCCTCACCCGTTCTATGTTGGGGTTGGCGTTGCACGTATTCTGGTTCCTCTGAAGTTTAGCTGGAGTAAGAAGTAAGAGAGAGATGGAAGGGGCCCTCCCCCCACCCCTGCTTGCCTGCGGGGGTGCTCCCAGCATGGGAGCTGGTGACCGGACCACTACTCGTCCTTCCATGTCCCTGGCTTCCAGGAGCTGGGGGCTACATGGCATCACTGCCCAGGCCGGTTGTAAGTGGCTGCCCATCAGCAGCCACTTACTGGTGGGTGGGGCCTGCTCTCTGCATCCTGTCCCCCTTCCTGGGGGACTCACCTGAGAGAGGCCTGACCCCCCCCTCGCTCCCCGCTGGCAAGGGAGCTCTGAGAGCCAGGATCTGGGCCTCAGGCAGCCGCCTATCTGCCTGCTGGCGGGCAGCCCTTATCAATATAACTTCATTAATTGTAACAAACATATTTGATGGCACTGGGTTGAGTATATGGAATTTAAAATATCAACTGGAATTTCATGTGCAAAAAATTATGTTTGTTTGAATTTAACGTTAATAGACATTTCCTAAGGCAAGGTTGGAGATTGCAGGTAGTAACTCTAAAGAGATTTCAGCAGGAAAGCTCTGAACTCCAACTATATGAAAAAAAAATTTTAAAAAAATGGACACAGTCTCAGAAATTTCTCAGAAAATGTCAACGTTTTAAATGTGTGTGTATTTGGGATCTCAGATGAAGAAAGTAAGATAATGATGTAGAAAATATTTGGGGAAATCATGGTAATTTTCCCCCCAAATTTGATGTAAAGAAGTGACACATGTATATAAAAAATTAACACATTCAACATAAAAGTGTATTCAATAAACCATTCGTAGGCACTTAATAGTTAACTATTCCCAGAGGAAATTAATAAGAAAACCCTGTGAGCAGTTAGATGTGAAATTGCCAGAGGAAAATAATTGAAAACTTACTTTTCATGAGAAACAATATCAGAAGACAGTAAAATAAAATTTTAAAGTACTGAAGTATAAACCATGTGACAAAATAATATTCTGATTGTGAACATACTTTAATAAATTAAGAATAAAATAATATACTTAGAAATAAAATCTGAGATAGCCACATGTGTACAAAGAATGTTAAAAACTATCTTTGGGATGAAGGGGTAGAAATGAAGATACAATTTCTTTAATGTTTATTTCCTTAAATATCAAATATTTCTACATAGTACAATACAATTTATCGTGGGTTATATTTTATTCCTGGAATCAAATACATTTACAAAAGCAGTGAGGAAAGAGGAACATAATTTTTTTAAGATAAAAAGTTTCAAATATGATAAAGTCTATATGGAAGTAGAAATATTAGATATGGAGTAATCACAGCAAGGATAAAATATAGAGTAATAAATGCCAAGAATGATGTGTGTACTTTTTTGTATGACTCATTGTCAATATTAACATTGATAATATTAACAGTGTAAATCACTGTCAGTATTAATAGTGTTTGATATGCTGTGCACACACTAATTGCCCTATAACACAATAACACCTATGGACAGAATAACAAAATAATGTTGATCTAAGATGACAAGAAGTAAAACTGAAGGTTAAATTGTTTGATTATCTCAAAGTTAGGAAGACAGTAAAAGAGGCAAAGAAAATGATAGGAAAAATGGCATTTCATCACATCAATCATTGTGTTAAGTGTAAATAGATAAACAGTTTGGTTCACTCACTGAATTTGTTAGATTTGATAAGAAATCAAAATTGAATTGCTTGCATAAAAGATATATGCTTAAAATATAAACCAAAATAAGGTTGAAATAAAAATGCAATTTGTAAGTTGAATTCTCTGAGTTCTATGTATTAAAAAATCACAATTATGTTCTCATTTTTCATATTGCTCCAGGATTAAAGTAGGTCCAAAATGTAATGAGTTTAGATCCTTCTAGCTATAATATAATGTAAAGTAAACTTTTCAATAATCATACAAAAGCAAATATTCATTTCACTATGTGAAAAAAATTTTTTTTGGCTAAGAACAATTGCTTTCTTGCTTCAGTTTTTGTAAAATGTTAATAGTCTGTAAATTATTTATTTCTTACAGTGTAGCAATACGAAGGGATTAACTCCTCTATAACAACCTTAGTTGACTGACTAAATTTGTTTTCTTGTGCTTTACCAATATTTTAAAATCAAGCTTTGCCTTAGACTGAATAGCTCCTAGAACATAAAGATGTGTTTTCTTTTGGTCTATTATATATGTTATTGGAAGTATGTTATTGGAGGTGAAAACAAAGGAAAATGTCTTTTTAAAACTTGGATAACACATTTTCTGGGTTTTCTCTGAAGTAGTATATGAAGTCACCACTGTAATTTAATGATAAAATTAATGTAAACATTTAAGTGAGATAATATATTGAGGTTATTTTATGAAGCAGCATGCTGAAAAGTTGTGATTTTCTTTTTTAGTGTGGTAATGTAAATCTCCAAATTATGTGACCTATGTGTAAAAGTTCACATCTCTTCAGATGTATTTACTGTACCATGAAGGAAATATTTAAGATCTATTTGATAAATCATACAAAAAGTAGATAGTAACTGAAGTATGATCTTACTTTAAAAATATAGTACTATTTTTCTAAAAACCCATATTTCAGACAATGTGGAAAATTATTTTGAAAATTTAATGAAAATATAGCAGCAGTGTGAGATTTTGTTTCTAAAAATAAAAATTGAAATTGCTCAAAACACTGTTTTTCCCTTTTAAAATGAGCGGAGTCCTTCCTGATATGAATGAACTAGAAGTAAATTTTTCTCTGAAATTAGAACACTTTGTAGTTGCCAGGTAGAATGAACAATTCCTGATGGAGTGGTTAAGGGACAGCAGCCACCTTTGTTCATTACATTACTAACGGATACCCATGAATGACAATTTTTGCAATATTGAACCTGCATTGTTATTTTAAAAAATGAAGAACGACTTAGGAAGCTCTTAGCTGTAATGATGCTTATCCCAAAAGATGATAGAAAAAGCTAAGCACCTGCAAGATGTTCTGATCAATGAGGAGGATTATGTTTAAAGAAGGAACATCAGGATTTTTATAAATGTGATAGGGGGGTTATGTCAAATGTGGAAAATAATGGAGTATTAACCATTGGTGCCGGTTCCAGGCCCCTGGGAGGGTCCCCCTCGCCGCACGCCACCTCCGCCGCCACTGGGAGCCAAGCCCCGCCTCCAGGTTCCTCCGGAGATGCGCCCACCTTGCCCACCCTCAGGTAGATAGCTGCTGAAGGTCATTGGCGCCGCAAGCGGCGCCGGTGCAAATTACTAAAGTAAGCTAAAGTACAGATCTACTTTCAACCTGGAATACACTCACATCAACATGCCAACCAACACAAGATCCATGGGTTCTCAATATGTAGAACAGGTTCGAAAGCAAAACACAGTAAGGAGGAAAACTTTAAACATGCAAGCAAGCCCTACAGGAAGTAATCCATCGCCAACAAAGAAAGGAAAATCTCCAGAAATCACCAAAGAAATGATTTGCATCTCAGAAAAAGATTCCTCTATTAACATGTTAAATGCACTCCAGAAATTAAGAGAAGAATTAGAAAAAAAGGACAACAGTATGATAGAAGCAATTAATGCACTAAGGGAGGAAATAGAAACATAAAAAAGAAAGCATTAATATGCATAGCCTAATCAATGAACTAAAGAATGAAAATGAATCCCTAAAATTGAAATTGAAAGAAACTCAAGATTTAAAGGTTGCAATAGATGAGCTCAAAAACTCACAGGAAAACCATGGCAGTAGAATAGATGAAATAGAGGAATGAATCAACACACTTGAGGATACAGAAATAGAGAGGACAAAGAAAGAAAAAGAGAGAGAGAAACAAAGTAGGAGGACTGAAGACAAGCTCAGAGATATGTCAGATTCCTTAAGGAAAAGAAACATAAGAGTAATAGGAATCCCAGAAGGAGAGGAGAGAGTTATGGGAACTGAAAGGCTGTTCAAAACAATAATAGAGGAGAACTTC